>JAQBSW010005016.1:0-61890 GCA_029291075.1 Eudiplozoon nipponicum | reverse complement strand
CAATTTTGTTTTGTCTATGATCGGGTTGAGTTTTGGTTGGTCCCAATGGAAATGCTGTCCTATCACATCTTTGTTTACTGGCGACGTTTCGGTGCCTACTTTCCAGCACCATCCTCAGGCAACACAACACAATGATCACAATAGCAGATTTAAGCAAATGTGGTAACCTCGTTCCAAAACCATTCTATTTATATATATTTGACTCAACACTATTTTAATCATAGAATTTGTCTCAGTAACTAAACTCAATATATAACTATTTATAATTAGCAGACCAATCATTACCTCACCTAATTATAAATAGTTATATATTGAGTTTAGTTACTGAGACAAATTCTATGATTAAAAATAGTGTTGAGTCAAATATATATAAATAGAATGGTTTTGGAACGAGGTTACCACATTTGCTTAAATCTGCTATTGTGATCAGTGTTGTGTTTCCTGAGGATGGTGCTGGAAAGTAGGCACCGAAACATGGCCAGTAAACAAAGATGTGATAGGGCAGTATTTCCATTGGGACCAACCAAAACTCAACCCGATCATAGACAAAACAAAATTGGAAATTGCTATCAATCGGATCTTTGTGTAACTGCCCGTGTACAGCTATTACCCGCGTACGCAAAACGCGGCATTGAAATAAATGAAGCTTACACTCCGCAAAACCATTTGAAAATATAGTGTGGTGTCTGTTCAGTAATGACAGATTGGGGATTGTTAGTTGGAACTTTGGGTCTAAATGGATGCCATATGAGCTCCACCTAAAGGAAAAATAGACTAACCAAGTTACATTAGTTAGTATATAACTGAAAATTGTGTGCAGTGTAGTGTGCGGCAGGATGGCTCAGTGGTTAGAGCACCAGATTCCGAAGCAGACGTGCCCAGGTTCGAGTCCTGTCCGCGGCAAATTCTGGCCAGTACATGATGAGTTCCCAATAAGGACGAAACCGGTCTACTGGATGAATTGCCTTTTCTACACTATACAATTCTTAGTATATACTGACATATGTAAGTAATGTTTATATCAAGACCGCAACCTTGATTATAATAATTGTTATCAACATCCGCGCAACCAATGTTTGTTTAACCTTTTTAACTATTCGGCCCCTAAAGAAACGGATGCACTCAACATATTATTGTGAGCCACACAGACAATGACTTACTAATTCTTGAAGCTGCGGCACTAAATGATTGGTTAGAGCTCACCTTGGTACTAGGCTCAAGATTTCCATTGCCCTATACCTATTTATTAGTCGTCAATGACGCGTTTTAACATTCTAAATATTCTCCAGAATAAATATTCGTGGCGGTTGTCAAATCGCTGACGATACTCTGATGTTTGTTAAAAGGAAAGACAGAATTCAGACCGCCGTCAGCTGTACTCAGGTTGTGTCTATCTGGTAAAACACCCCTAAAGCTGTCATCGCACAGTTCTGTTATCCAAGAACAATGACGGCGTTGAATGGCGTTTCGCTGTCAATCTTTGAATAGTGCACCTATATGTGATTTATGCTTCACAAGGTAGATCGGAATCTTCGAATTCTTCAGAAATGCAAACCTTGCTCCATCTTTTTTATGGCAAGTAAAGAAAACAGTTAGGTAACCGTCTGTTAATTTATATATTAAAAAATCAACGATCTTCAAATCGAGAACACTGGCAGTCTATGTTTATAGCGCCGAAACATGAGAGACAACTAATTGAAGCCCTAAATGCCTCGAAATTTTTGTGAACAGATAAACTAGATATGAGTGGCGCAGGTCACTGATAGTCAACCAAGACGAGGCATTTAGCAAGAGCTTTACTTATGAGCCAGCCTTTTCTGCCTGATGAAGCAACGAAAAGACGTCCACCTTACACGTAACTTAGTAATACTGATTACTTACGCTAAGGAACCCACGGAAACCTGTTTATGCATTCTATTCTCTGGGAAAACGGGGCAATTTTGATGGATGATTAGATCCTCAAGATGCATGCTAGAAATCCCAGAATCGGACATTTAGTTACACTGCGCCCTACCCTTATTTGAAAGTAAAGATTTCCGAATGACGTGAAAAAACCTGATAAATACTTCGTTATTGGCACAGGATTCACTACGCCAGAGCCTCAGATTTTCGTTCAAGTATATATAAATTTGCAGAAACATCTGTCAAATTAAATATAGTGCTTTAAAGTTGTTAACGGGCTAGGCAGCCAATTAAGCGTATTCATAACAAAACTAAGGTTTCAGATGTAATAATCAACGACACATGTTGGTTGATTATTGTAGAAATAAGTTTGACCACGTACAAAATGAAATCGAAATTAAACAATACTCAAAAGTGAAATTTTAAAACTTAAACTATAAATAAAGAAAATATTTCAAAATAAATCATGTTTACCGTTCCCTCTGTTCAGCAGCGCGTTTATCGGCTTCTTCCATTTTTCGCGCCTCCGCAATTTTTTTATCGATTTCCTTTAGACGACTTTTCCTGCTCCGTGTATTTTCATAGTCAGAATCCGTGGAACTTTCGTGTCTAAAGCCTGTTAAAGACGAGACTGACAACTATCTTACCTGCGTCGATTCGATTTATGACTATCTCTGTAAGAGCGTTCTATTCGATGCTTTTCTTTGTCGCGGTCACTATTGCGCATTTTGTGCTTTTCGCCATTTCGCGATCGATTGTGTCCCTTTTCCCTATCAGGACTTTGCCGAGTTTTGTGTTTAGACCGTCGTCTACCAGACGTTGATCGACTTCTTGATCTAGGCATTGTTTAGCCCTAAAATAAAAAAGAGCCGGTTTGGACAAATCAAGGAAACGTAATTCGTGAATTAAGTATTACTAATTTCGAGTGCATTAAATATCATAAACATGGTGCTAACCGAGAGAAATTAATAAGAAACACTTATTTTGGAGGCAGAGAAAAAGTTTTTAAATGAACACTACACCTTTACAATCGAAATAATTAACGTCGCTATTTCGTTCGTGAGTGGAATCCAAAAAAGGTGGCCTACGAAAATAAACCTATAATTTAAGTGTATTTTCGACACTTGCATTCGAATGATAAACTTTCGTGCGCAGTGCTGTCCTTCTTGTTGTGGATTTGACCGCATTTATCTAGTGCGGGACAATAGATAGCACTCTTAGATCGGTAAAATCTTGAATTTTGATCGTTTTCAGTTGCTCTGCTTATTGGCTTCGATTGATGGGTTCTCACTTGTCCCTTCTTTTTTAAGCCTTCCATTAGCTGATTGTCTGAAAATGACGTAGGAACAAGATTTTCCATTGTTCGTTCACCTAATTTTCGAGACCGAATTTCCAGTCTCATCTTCAGGGTTGACACAATACGCACAGGAATAAAACACAACTTGTGGAAATGTGGTATCCTCATTCAAGACAGATATATTTATATTTATTTTAATTCCAAATGTATTTTTCTAATTGTCTTCATACCTAGTCTCTAATACTCAAATGTATACAAAACTTATCCTTGTCCCCCTCCGCGCACACAACCACCTATAAACATGTGTATTTTACTAAAGTGACATTTTATTGAATAACTATAAGCACACCTAATGGATTGACGCATAGAAAGATCAACAAAATTTTGATTTCAATATTGCAGTAATCCTCACATGCCCCCAGTTTACCTAATCCCATCCAGCTTGCAATCGGTTATAGACAGAGAGATTAATCTCGTTGCGCATTTCTGTCCTTCTTGTTGTGGATTTGACCGCATTTTTTCTTGGTAAGGTTAATTGATGCACTCCCCAGATCGGTAAAATCTTGAATTTTGATCGTTTTCAGGTGCTCTGCTTATTGGCTTCGATTGATGGGTTCTTACTTGTCCCTTCTTTTTTGAGCTTTCCATCAACTGATTGACTGAAAATGACGTTGGATCAAGATTTTCCATTGTTCTTTGCCCAATATTTCGAGACGTCATTTCCAGTCTCATCCTCAGGGTTGACACAATACGCACAGGAATAAAACACAAGTTGTTGAAATGTGGTATCCTCATACAAGACAGATATATTTATATTTATTTTAATTCCAAATGTATTTTTCTAATTGTCTTCATACCTAGTCTCTAATACTCAAATTTATACAAAAACTTATTTGCATTCGACCTTGATCATTCGAAATTTAGCACGTGTAAACATCGAAATTCAGTTCAAGCATTTACATTTAAACTGCCCTACGAGTTAGCATTCACTGATTGCGCAGGTTGCAATGGACACCAATCAGTTTTACTTCACTACTGCCAAATTTAGCAAAACTACGGTCAGTCACACGTATTGACGCGATCCGACGTCTTCCGATCATCTACTGTGCATGACAAACACAGACGAACGAGAAGCATAGCACACAATAACGATGCGCTAAAAAACTTACAATCAGTTAGATCAACTTAGTCAGTCTTTCGTCGTCATCCGACGAGAACTGAGAAAAGTTGAAATACATTAGTTTCTGTGTACGGATTTAATTTTCCTATAATGTGAAATTTGCTAAAAATGGACTGGTTCTTTACTTCACACCTGCGATCTCTATTTAGATAAGCTATAAGATTAGTAGAATGTTCGCTTTTTAAGCCTAGACAGTCGTAGAGAGTTGGTGGATTTATTCGACAATAAAAACATTTAAAAAATTTAAACAAAATAATTAAATATTTTGGT
This sequence comes from Eudiplozoon nipponicum, assembly GCA_029291075.1. Taxonomy (NCBI): domain Eukaryota; kingdom Metazoa; phylum Platyhelminthes; class Monogenea; order Mazocraeidea; family Diplozoidae; genus Eudiplozoon; species Eudiplozoon nipponicum. The sequence goes on along the minus strand of JAQBSW010005016.1, from coordinate 57,241 downwards.
CTAAGGCAAAAGACAGTATAATGTACTAAACCAGTAACTGCCATCTGTGTAGAACATTTTCCGCATCAGGCAATCAGGTGAGTTTAAAAAGCTTCATGTGTACAGCGGTTTTTCACAGAAGTAATATTTTAAACCAATACATTTACTTAAGTGCAACTTAATTCTTATTGAGCAACTCGTCAATAATGGCACGGATTTTCAATGGGTTAATAAAACGTGGCACATCATAAAATGGTTTACTACTTTACCACTAGGAAACAGGAAAGAAAATGACTATTGTCAAATTCGATTAAATTACTCCTATGAGTCGTAAAATAATCCTCTCGGAAGATGTTTTTTACACCAAAATAACAAATAACATTTTCTTTTGTATCCAGTGTATAGAACTGCTGGTATACAGTTACATAACGCATAACAGGGATTCAGGTGAATAGAGACAGCACCAGTCCATAGGGATGTTACTTCAATAAAACCCTAACCATATTATATAAAGTGTGTTCTTTCGCAGTGTTTCCTTCAAACATTAGTCCTATAATTAACTGAATTCCAATACTGTTTTGTTGCGAAGAACTAATATAATACAAGTATGTATTAGGTTTGTCAGACCTAATGTAAGTTAGTTCAATTGTGACCAGAAGGATAAACTGAGCAGCATGAACGGAAAGTATAATCTCATGCACATTCGTTTCGTGTTTACTGGCGACTCATCAGTAGAACCGGTATTATACTAACCACAATATATTCGGTAGAAGAATGTGGAACAATAGGACAGTACAATCTCTAGACGAATGTGTAAACCTGTAATAGCTGAAGCTAACATAATCTAAAGTCAACGACAATACGACTTCAATGCTAACTCACACTATATAATATATGTACCGAGTCTGTAAAGGACACTAACACTATGGCCATTGTGTTAGTAACTGATACCTTTTTTGAAATCGAAGAGTACCGGATACTAACACTAAGAAGTTACATAAATGCATTTATGGGCGAGGCGTTATGTAATTTGTTACAAGTTAAATCAGGAAAAGATTGATATACAAGAGTCAGCATGAGTAAAAAGTCTAATCCGTATAGTGCACGCATTTCACGTTAACTGCTGGACAGCTAGTAACAGTCGATAATACGCCCTAAAAACGCAAAATTTTGTCTATATGAAAAAAATGAACGAATAACAACCATTTAAAATATATACTACTTCAGTCATATCCATTTCTCCCATATTACCTGAAAAAATGCAGTGCACACGAGGCATAGTACTTAATACTACAACTCTTGATGATACAAATATTACAACTACTACTGATACTACTACATCTGCAGCTACTGCCACGATTACGGCTGCTACTGCTACTACAAATACTTATGCTTCCACTACTGCTACTACTACTACTACTACTACTACCACTATTACTGCTACTACTGTTGTTTCTAATGCTACTAATACTATCACCGCTACTATAACTGCTACTACTTCTACAACTACTCCCACTAGTACAACTGCTGCTACTGCTACTACTGATGCTACAGCAACCACTAATACTACCGCCTTTACTGCTGCCGCAACTGCAACTACTCATATCACTACTATTCTTGCTACTGATATCTCTGCTACAACTACTACTGCTGCTGCTTTTGATAACACTAATACTACTGCTACTATTGTTGCTACTAATACTACTACTTCTATTACAGAAACTGATACTACTAATACAGCTACTAAAAATTCTGCTACAACAACTACTACCACCACTAGTGACACTAATACTACTACTACTACTCTTGCCCAAAGTTTCACCGGCATAATATAGTGATGCTTCACTGCCGCATAGACATTTTCACAGTTAGGTATGGACTTTCAATGAATAATAAGTCGCACATTCATAGTCGGTGGTTGAGACTGTGTTAATCTGACCTCCTCTGGTTCGCCTTCGTTGCATGAGCAATTCAAACAGCGCCTTCACAATACCAGCATAGCCCAAAGAATCATAATCAGTGATCGAGATTTAGTACCGGCTCTTACTGATGAGTAGCCAATAATCATGAAAAACATATTGTTCATGATGACTTTGACGTATCTTCCATATCGAATAAAAGCTAGTTTGTTACCAGGCACGGATAATGTTATACAGCAACGGCTGTTTTCCATCACTAGGCTTCATCGGAAAATTACCTGGCATAATTTACTGCAAACATACATGTTAAGAACTAATATGATTGCAACTTTAAGAACACTTATACTTGAAAAATGTAAATATGTTAAATAAGCAATACATAGCCAAAAACACAACCCAACTACTTTACCATTAAACATTAGTTCAAGATTAAAACAAAGCAACTCGTAATGTAGAAATAAATTTTATTAGGAAATTCCCAAAGGCCTCTAGGCGAACATAGATTATCTATAACACATAAGATTTTGTTCAGAATTTGAAAAAATGAGGCAAATATGCATGCATCATGGATCCATAGTTTTGGCATTGCTCGCATTAGCCCGAAGGATGGCACCGGGTGACGGAAGTGGGCGCTGTTGAAACAAAGTACCAGAGGCAGTGGCGTCCACTCCTGTCTTAGGACCTTGGCGTTGCTCTTCCAACCCGGATGACCAAGTTCCTCTCGGAACATCGGAATACGCCGCTGGATCCATAGGATCCAATTTACCGGCCGAAGCTTGACCTCCACGTTTGTTGACTAAATTTAAATTATGTAATATATGAAAATATATAAAGTAGAATTTCACAACAACAAAAACGAAAACAATTATTACACACATTCATTTGATATATCTTTTGTTTACGATTCAGCGTTTTTTACCACATTGTAAATTTTTGAACGTACATGCTACACACACTATGACACATTCACACGCTAAACATCAAATTGCGTACTAAATTTGGGTTACATTATCTTTTTAATACCAATTTCCGGAGAAACTCGGTTCATTCTTTTCTAGTTCTGACGTCTAAATAATCAAATTTAGGAGGTCAGGGAAACATGTCCTACTCGAAAGGGGCGACCAAATGTTTATTTAAAGCCTATACATAAATAAAAATCTCAAGAATATTTGCAAGATATGCATCAGTATTTCACACTGAATAACTGCTGTCTCTGATGATGATGATGATTACGGTGATAACGACGGGATTATGATGAGTACCGCAGATTTCATTTTTAAGATGATTAGTGATAAATTGCATTCAGAAATTCATATATAATCTGTATGAATCAAATTACGTACTGCATTTGGATTATATTAACCTTTAACTACTTGTTTCCGGAAAAGCTCAATTTATTAATTTCTAATTGTGACGTCTTAATAATCAAATCTAGAGGAAGGTCAGTAAAGCATATCCTACAGGAAATAGGCGACCAGGTGTTTTTAAGCCTTTACATGAATATAAGCTTCAAGAAAATCTTACAGTTATACATCAGTATATCACACCGACGAATTTCCGTCTCGGATGATAACGATGATGATGGTTGCAGTGATAATTAAGGAATTATGTTGAGACTCGCAGATCTTATTTGCAGGTTGAGTAGTGATAAATAATATTTAAAAATTCAAATATATATGAACTGTTTGTGTCATTATCATCATCAACAACAACATTGTCGTCGTCATCATCATATGCATCATCATCATCATACTCGTCAACACTGCCATTATTATTGTTAATATTATTATTATCATCATCATCACAATCTTCATTATACTCATCGTCCTCCTCATCATAATCACTCTCATGCGTCACTTTGTAAAAACTGAAGCAGTACTGCTACATAATCATAAGAACACTTTTATTAAAAATTTAAACGAAACTCCGCAAAACAAGAAAGAATAATGGTTTTAGAAGTGAATCGATTCTAGCTAGAGTACCTACCGAAACATAAAAAGGCATCAGGTCATATAGACCTCTAAGCATGTCAAGTTAATCACAATCAAGCTGTATGAGACGTGTAATTTAATTGTGATCTTCATTAAAACGCTTCATAACAAGAATAAGCATCACAGTTAAAATCGCCAGCTAAGTTAGAGCCAATAAAAACGACTTTACTAGAAACTTTCCATAAAGTCGTCTTTGAGCACGATTCAATGCTATATCGCGCAGTGTTTCCAATGAATAACTAGGTTGAGTATGTCGATCCCATCTGGATACACGAAAGTTTTCTATTCTACTCAAAAGAGTATTCTACTGAGCAGACGGGCCGTAGTAACACGTTAGATATGACAGAATCGGCGCAATTACTTGCTTATCTAACGAGGAGCATATAATGGCGAATAAAAAATTACGCCTACAGACATAACATTTGCTAATATTTGTTGATGACATGTAATGGCTGTTCAAGTGAAACAATGACGATTAAGTTACTTAACTTTAAAGGCCCAATTCTCAATAGTAAAAACACTGCACGCACATAAACACTTAAAAGACGTAGGCTAAAATTGAAAATGTTTTTTTTCTTGTCTCAAAATTACCAAATCTTTTATATAGCTTGAGTTAATGGTACAGCTAAAAGGACAATTGAGCTCGTCAAAAACTCTTTAAATCAAGTCGGCGAGCTTGAAGTAAGCATAAATCCCATTGTGTTTAATCAGTCGTCGAACAACATAGCAAAACTACCATCAGTCACACGTACTGACGCGTTTCGACCTTCAATGATCATCAACAGAGCACGACAGCAAACTGACTAGCGAAGATCAAACCTCAATCCATATAATATATATATATATATATATATATCATCATCATTTCCAGCCACACAAAAGTCAAGTGACTAATGTTTCACTGTCATATAACCGTAAGGAGTGAAAAAAAGTATATAAGTGAATTTAGATAAATTATTATTGAGATTTACGAGAGAAGGAGAGGGGTAGAGAGAGAAGGAAAACCTTGCTACTATGAGTAAATTTATCAGGATAACTCACAGAAATGAAGCAAACTAAACCTCTCCACAACACCATTATGGCCAAGTTAGCATTCAGGCAAGGCGACATCAGCAACACAGCTTCCTTGCGGATTTCACCGTATCACGTCATAAACAAACCGAACCTCGCAGCTAACTTTGCCCTACTAAGAAAAGAAATTTACGAAGATGATTCTACTATACATCTGCAACAAGATCGCCACTGAGCTCGATTCGCTGCCATATCGCTATGGGTTTCTAACCAAGAACTGTGATGTGCACGAGGACCCCATCCCGGCAGACGACTGGATCCTATACTACCCAATTTGGATGTAAGTGACTTTAATTGTTTCTGCCATGTCAAAATCTGCCCACCTTGTTTCTTACGCCAATTTGGTGCTGGATGAAAGAACAGAGCTCTATTGGGCAATCGGAATGAGGGCATACGCAAAACGTGACCGAGCCAACGAAGTTGATGGAGCCTTATTTGCTTTTCTAAAGACGAGCACTTATTGTCAGATCCAAAAATACGTCTACGGATGTCAGCGTTAGTTATTCGTTGTTGGTAACCGACATGTGCTATACTTCTCAAACAACGATGATCGAATGCCTGTAAACGTCTCAGATCATCAACTCTAAGAGGCCAAGTTTCTCTAGCGTATAGTAAGACTGCGCGTACAGATGCATTGGAAACACGATCTTTAAGGCAAAGTGAAATATTCGCGTCTCTCCATTAAAGACGAAGGTTCGAGAAAGCTACTCTAGCTTTCGCGATCCGTATTCTCACCTCGTCGGACATATTGCCGACGTTATTGATAGAGCTCCCAAGATATGTAAACCTGTCGACTATGTCAAGATCTTCATTCTGCAGTGTTGTGTGTCCTATATTTCCAGATTCGGGTGAATAGTTGTAAATTTAAGTTTAAATAGGTGGCACATTGGCTGCAGCTGAAGGAAAAGCTAACCAAGGTCATAAGTAAATGTATAACTGAAAATGGTGCGTAGTGGGCGGCAATGTGGTGCAGTGGATAGACTCGCAGACTTTGAAGCAAACATGACCCAGATCGAGTAATGGTTGTAGCAAAATTCCAGACGGTTCTTGACGATTTTCCAATAAAGACCAAACCTGTCTATTGGATGAATTACTTTTACTACCTTTACAAAACTTTGCTTATATATATATATATATATAAAAAAAAAAAAAAAAAAAAAAAAAAAAAAAAAAAAAAAAAAAAAAAAAAAAAAAAAAAAAAAAAAAAAAAAAAAAAAAAAAAAAAAAAAAAAAAAAAAAATATATGTGTGTGTATTATGTGTGTTATCACCATCTGCGAAAATGTATCGAGCGAAGTGAGAAAATAAAGCTTTGCTGGAGTAGAATGTATTAAGAAAGGTTGCCGTGCTCATTTTTGATGAAACGCAGTCTACCTTATGAATCATTCTATAAAGGATTTATACATTTTTTTGCATCGTGAGAGGGCTTTGAAACACAATGCTAAAGACTATATGAAGCGGCTGCTCTAATTGCTTTAATATGCACACTTGTGAGGTTTTAACATTAGGCTACAGTCGATGCTTATTCAAATTTGTATCCGGCTCAGCTTATACTATTACTCGTAGATTTATACATTCATATATTGTCAAGAATGGATCGTGGGACGGGCTCGAGCCTCGGCATGTCTGTTTCGGAGTCTGTGACTAGCCTCTGAGTCATCCTCCCGCATGTTAAACAAATTACAGTTATAAACAATAATAATTTAGGAAAACACATATTTACACGATAATGATTTATGAAGGGGAGGATCTAGTTAATATGAGCATGTTGACCTAGATACCCCACAAAAGTTAGGCAAACAACACCATTATAGCTTAGTAACACTCAGAGCAATATAACATCGGTAAGAACCGTGACATAGTACTACATAATTCATTTGACAGAATCAATAAAAAATGTTCCGATGAAGGTATTTTCGAATACGATTACGTTATAAACATTTTAAATAACTGCTTTTGGTTTTCACATACAGGACTTTGTATATTGTTTAGGTATAGATACTCGCGCAGTATCACTTACCTACTTCTTCGTCAGGCGTAAATATAATCTCTTGCTGAATCTGCCTAAATAGTAAAGCCTACCTGGCCAATTCGAATAGTGTACAACATTAGATGATGAGTTTAGTTGTATTTCGTTGCAAAAATACGGTAATGTAAGACTGGTGGTGGAGCTAGTAAAAACAATCTACTACAAATAGTTGCATATACAAAGCGGGTGAATATAAGTTTGTCTCTTCTTTACTGGGCATATATTCACCGCAGGATTTATTGCAAACTTTTGTCCTGACATAGTATTTGTAGTGAATTTTGTGTACTCATTTTCTGTTCAACTATTCACCGTCAAGGAAGATAAAAATCTGCGCTATTCATCGAATGGGCCATGTTATAATGATTTAAAAGTTATTCCTTTACGAAATCAGTGGGAAAGATGGACCGTTAGTGCTTTACACAACAGATAATCGACCTTTTAAAATGATACCGAGAATAAGGTAGTTGCATATGTATCTGTTCAACTTTGGCAAAAGTATCCAAAAATTATAGTTATGTATAAGCCATAGCCAATCAACTTTAGTAAATAACATCTTATTGCGCATGTCAAGATACATTATCAGGTATAAACGGTATATTTGTTACAGCAACTATGTTCTTGATATGTGCTGCTGACGAGATCACATGAAATAATAACATACTATATTTTATGTTTACTCTTCAAGTACATCCGTGTACATAAATATAAATTTCCTCATCATAAGGTAAACTTACATCGCCTACTTTCGGAAGATTCATTTCTTTTGTCCCAACGCCCGCCTGAATTGGTGTTCGTATTGCTTGACTTTTTGTCATCATCCGAAGAGTTACCAATGTCCGAAGAGTTTTGAGAGATTGTAGAAGAGTTTAGATGCTCACCAACGGATGGACCGATATGCATTCTCAGTGGCTAAAACAATTAAAATTAAAACCAGATAATGAATAACGGGCAGGAGGCATAACGTTAACTACATAACTGAATTATTATAAGTTGTATAACACGCAGAAGTAATTAAGCAAAACAAGCTGAACACAAATTAATCGATCAAGCGCGTGCGTGAATATAATTTACAAATATTTACAATATGGCATAATGGTTAATAAATGAAATTTATGCGATGGCATCCAGAAGCCAACTTGACAAAATTATGTAGAATATTATGGAGTTTTGAGAATTCCTTAAGAACTTTTTTAAAGGGTTCCATGTATGTAGACTCGAGTAATATCATCGCAAGTATTAACACAAAAACCTGCAAAACCTGATACTTCACTGTTGCATAACTATGAAAAATAAAGAAATAGTATAATAATAATACAATCATAGTAATAATTTCTTCAATTGCACTAGTATGGTATAGGAAAAAGCTGCATCTAGCCTAGATAGAGAAAATAATCTAGAGGACAAACATAATATCGCGCAGGGTTTCCAGCCGATGAGGAGAAAAATTATCACTCCAGGAAACGAATTAATCCAAAAACAGCTCAATCTGATTTTGGTTCACTTCAACTGTTGTACGATATCATAATCTGTCCATCTTGTTTCTTACGCCAATCTGTATAAAGACTCATGAGAAGCATAACCGAACAAGTTTCTTTCAGGGTGAGCACCTATTAAAGGGATAAAATTAATTCGACAGACGTCATCATTGCTCTTTTGTTGTTGATAATTAATGTGTTATACTTTTCGGATAACGGTGGTCCATTACATTTAGGTGTATACGATCTTTGTCTCATAAGGCCATGACTTCGTATGATATAACAAAACTTCACGGACGGATTATAAAAATTCAATATAGTCTGCGTAGCAAAGGTCTACTAATAAACCTCCTAGGGTAATTAAGATACTTGATACCTCATTGTATGAAAGAGTATAGCAAATATAAGTCTCTATTTAGAAATCGACCAAAAATGACAGTTTTGTGGCAATTAAAGAGTGCAGTAATTCAATGTGGATCTTGACATCTAATGCTAAATGGTGGATGCTCTATTACGTAAACTCCGAAGAACACTAACAAGTTAAATATTACCGCCATAATTTTTAATTTGGTATCCTATGTGAATTTATTATATCCAGAAATATAAAAGAAGTATGGGTTAAACGATCCAAATATATCTTCAGAATCTAATACCTAATATTTGCACGCAATAACCCAGATTCATATCCTGGTTATTGCCATTTGTTTATCTGCTAACCATAACTATTCTATGCCAGTCCTACAAACTGTCCATCCGTGAGCCGTTTGTTTTATATTTACATACGATTGATTCTTTTTTGTAAACAAATTAAATAAAATGCTTTAGTTATCCCTGACGTTAGACTGAAACTTTTGCCATAATAAAAGAAGGATGCTTTAGAATATATTTAAACGAACATTGGTTGCACGGGCGGTGATAATAATTACTTTTAATCAAGGTTGCGAACTTGATATAAACACCTGACCCAATATTTTCATACATTTTTCAGTATAAACTAGGTATTGTACGGTGTAGAAAAGGATTTTCATCCAGTTGCCCGGTTTAGTCCTTATTGGGAACTTATCATGCATTGTCCAGATTCAAACCCTGACCGCGGCAAATTCTGGACAATTCATAAGGACTAAACCGGTCTACTAGATGAATTGTCTTTTCCAGTTTCGGCTGACTAAACTTCAATACTGTATCAATCGTCGCGCCGGATAAGCAGGTCACCAGATCTACTGTCTTCCATGTAGTATAAGCAAAGTCAAGTTACGGTAGATATTTATATTACTAATACTGTATATTTTTATTTACTTACTTCCTTTTCTATGTACAGAAGAAATTTTTTCTAGATAATTAAACGATTATTTTTCCCGGGCAGTGTAAATTACTTAAATCAAGTTTGTGATCATGTATAAACATCAATCAATTATACATATATATATATATATATATATATATATATATATATATATATATATATATATATATATATATATTACAAGAAATACAGAAACTTTAATAAAAATTCATTTGTACCCTTTTTATGTACAAAAACAAAAAGAAATTTTATCAGATATAAGAAAATTTTCTTTCGCATGGTCTTCTCAAATATCTACTCATGAACATATCTTTATATATAAATTGGAAAGCAAAACAAGATAGAAATACGTGAACAAAGCGAGTGTGAAAAATAGAAACCAATCAAATTGCGTGCGTCACATCCAGTTCAAACTCAATGCTTGTACGTGCTTCTTCTGCTTACATAAATCCGGCTGCAATTTGTTTATCCATAAGGCTTCGTATGTGGCTAGCTCCCTTTTGTTCTTGCATTTAGTAATTACTTTGAATGCTACGTCTGGAGAACATACGTGCGTTGTTTCGATGATATGTTGCGCAATAGTAGACGTGTATTCATTATTTGATTTAAAACAGGCGTTCAAGTTGCAATGTTCTCTCATTCGAGTAATTAACCGTCTGTTCGCTCGGGCTACGTAAGTTGATCGACAACTTGCGCATGTATATTGGTAAATAATATTTGATATCGACATTAACGGCTGTTTCTCTTTGATTGCTGGTAAAGACAAGTGTGTTACCCTAAATAACACTCGTAGTTTGGCTGCATTAAATGTGCGTGTCAATGCTGCTTCAATTTTTTTTTGTGCCATTCGGGAAACTGCATCCCCCTTAAATGGGATGTTTAGGTAGACTGTTTTCTTTTCTGGCCCATAGTACGTCTGTTTCTGGTTAACTCCCCTTTTAATAATTGATTTAATTAATTGTCTGGGATAGCCATTAGACATTAAATCGTTAATTGCCTTATTATATTCACTGTCTTTTGAATATTGACTAACCAATCTGTCGATTCTTGAAAGCAGCCACGAACTGTTGATATTTTATGTTGAAACGGCACAAAGCTGCTTTAGTGCAAATACTGTGCAGACCAGTTTGGTTAAAGGTAATTTGTTCTGTTTAATTTACCATTAATTTCTTTCTTTAATAATACATCTAAGAAAGGCAGAATATCAACTTTCTCGTGCTTTGACGTGAAACCGATATTCTTATGTGCTTTGTTGAAACTTTGAAGCAATGTTCGTGATTGCGACCTTGAAATCGTCTAAATGTGCAGAGCAGCATGCGTTGACACAGCAGCATCTAAATACACTTAGAAATATCAGCAGAAATGCAGACATCAAAATACTACGCGCTGATAAAGGAAAGAGCACAGTTATAATGGACAAATCTGAATACGTACAAAAGATGGAAAACGTGTTAAATGACAATACAAAATTCACACGTCTAGGCGATAAATCAGATGAAATAGACAAGGTGGAGCGCAAAGTAATTAATGAAATTAAGATTTTGACAGATGCCGGATTTATTGGTGAGGCCACTGCACAGAAGCTCAAGCCAGTTGGATCATCTACACCAATAATGTACGGATTACCAAAAACAGACAAAAGAGGTTGTCCTATGAGGCCAATTTTATCAATGGTAAATTCTCCGTTTCATGCACTAGCTAAATGGCTAGTTCGTTTACTTGAACCATTACGTAAACTACTAGGTAATTATTCGGTTGCCGATTCGTTTGAGTTTGTAAACAAAATTCAAGATATAAATGTAAAAAACAAGATTATGGTATCTTTTGATGTTACGTCTTTGTTTACAAATGTTCCAATTGATGAAACCATTGACATTATAGTCAAAGCGGTAGAACACGATATATTACCATCGCCGGTGACAGGTCAAACTCTACGCAAGCTTATCTTATTATGTACGAAAGACGTACGATTTCGTTTTAATGGAAGCATCTACAAACAGACTGATGGTGTCGCAATGGGAAGCCCCTTATCTCCAGTGTTGGCTGAGATTTTTCTAGGATACCTAGAAAATACATCATTAAAGAGTGACATAAGTAAATGTGCTCAATATATACGGTACGTGGATGATATATTTCTTGTACTTAAAAACAGGTCGCAATCACGAACATTGCTTCAAAGTTTCAACAAAGCACATAAGAATATCGGTTTCACGTCAGAGCACGAGAAAGATGACTGTCTGCCTTTCCTTGATGTACTGTTAAAGAAAGAAATTAATGGTAAATTAAACAGAACAATTTACCATAAACCAACATGATCTGCACAGTATTTGCATTACAGCAGTTTTGTACCATTTCAATATAAATTATCAACAGTTCGTGGTTGCTTCTCAAGAATTGACAGGTTGGTTAGTCAAGATTCTAAAGAAAATGAATATAATAAGGCAATTAGCGATTTAATGTCTAATGGCTATCCCAGACAATTAATTGAATCAATTATTAAAAGGGGAATTATCCAGAAACAGACGTACTATGTGCCAGAAAAGAAAACCATCTACCTAAACATCCCATTTAAGGGGGATGCAGTTTCCCGAATGGCACAAAAGAAAGTTGAAGCAACATTGACACGCAAATTTAATGCAACCAAACTACGAGTGTTATTTAGGGTAACACACTTGCCTTTACCAGCAATCAAAGGGAAACAGCCGTTTATGTCGATATCAAATATTATTTACCAATATACATGCGCAAGTTGTCGATCAACTTACGTAGGCCGATCGACCAGACGGTTAATTACTCGAATGAGAGAAAATTGCAACTTGAACGCCTGTTTAAAATCAAATGGTGAATACACGTCTGCTATTGCACAACACATCATCGAAACAACGCACGTATGTTCTCCAGACGTAGCATTCAAAGTAATTACTAAATGCAGAAACAAAAGGGAGCTAGCCACATACGAAGCCTTATGGATAAACAAATTGCAGCCGGATTTATGTAAGCAGAAGAAGCACGTACAAGCATTGAGTTTGAACTGGATGTGACGCACGCAATTTGATTGGTTCCTATTTTTCACACACGCTTTGTTCACGTATTTCTATCTTGTTTTGCTTTCCAACTTATATATAAAGATATGTTCATGAGTAGATATTTGAGAAGACCATGCGAAAGAAAATTTTCTTATATCTGATAAAATTTCTTTTTGTTTTTGCACATAAAAGGGTACAATGGTATATATATATATATATATATATATATATATATATATATATATATTTGTCAAAATAAACCAAGCGTTGTAAGTAGACAGGTTTCATCCTTATAACGAATTCTTCATGTAAAGTCTAAAATCACTGCGACAGGGCGGAGCCACAAAACAGGCTGCAAACTATTTTCAGTTACATACTATCTCGTTCTTTTGACACAAAGGTCCAACTAGTCAACTACGATCTATTATTATAAAACAAACAGAACGCTACTATTTTGCTATGCATGGAAGGTGTAAAGTTTCGATTTAATGGTGGCATAAATAAAAAGATTGGTGGTGTGGCAATGGGAAGCCCCCTATATCCGGACTTGACTGAAATTGTCCTATGCAATCTCGAGAACACATAATTAAAGAATCACATATGCAAATATGCATAATACATACGTTATGCTGATGATATTTTCCTTGTGCTTAAAAGCAGGTCGCAAACAAAAGCACTTCAAATTTTCAATTAAGAGCACAAATGCCAGTTTCACGCCAGTGCATAAGAAAAAGCAACTGTCCACCTTTATTGGCTGTACTATTATAAAAAGATGCTAAGAGCAAATTAAATAGAACAATCTAGCAACAACCAGCCTGGTCTGCACAGTACATGAATTATAGCAGTTTCGTGTCTTTTAAATATAAATTATTAATAGTTCGCGGCTGTTTTTCAAGAATTGCAAGATTGGTCAGACCTGATTCAAAAGGTGACGAATATTCTGAAGCAACAAATTATCTAATGCTTAATTGCTATCCTAGAAAATTTATTGAGTTAATTATTTGAAGCGGAAATAAAAAATAAACAGGAATATTTAGGAACAGAAAAGAAAGCGATTTATTTTAACAACCCGTTTAAAGGGGATGCTGTTTGCTAAAAAGCAAGTAAGAAAATTGAGGTGTCATTTACAGGCACTTTTAATGCAGAAAATACTATTTAAAATAACACACTTGCTTTCGCCAGCAATTACAGAGAGGCAGCCGCTAATTTTCACTTCAAATATTATTTACTCGAACAAAAAACGCCTGTTTAAAATCAAATGATGAATACGTTTTCAAGTGTGCAACAAGTCATTGGAGCCTCGCACACATGTTTCCCAGGCGTGCTATTTAATATAATTGCAGATTGTTAACGAAATGAGTTAGCAAAACATTACGCCCCATGAATAAACAAACAGAAAAAGCATTTTGGGAAATAAGACTTGAACCGGGTGAAATGCACGCAATTATACGATTGTTCCCTCATTGCACATGAGTATAAATTTACTGTTTTGGTTTGTCTTTCAATGTATATATATAAATATATATATATATATATATATATATATATATATATAAATCAAAAGATATTTGAACTTTTTTCTCAACCGTGATTTAAGTAAAAGCTATTTAATTATTTTTCGCGCAGCTTAAGGCAGTGCATTTTATTTTGCTGCACAAAGTTGAGTGTTAACGAGAATTCATTCATTTTGATAAGGTTCACCTGGAGAATTAAGAACTATGGCGAACTCAAATTGTCTGGCCAACATTTCGAGGCCACCTACGTGTATATAATAAGGATAGTGAGCATAGTTGCGTAATGCTTGTATGATTCCTTATTCTGTTTTCGGATATGTAGCAAATACAGATTTCTAATTTAACCAATGTACATTAAGTGCCGAAACCGAAATACCCAACGTAGATTTACTAATCGGTAATTTACTTCAAATAGCATTGATATCTGGCAATGATAAATATGGCTCAGTTATCTTATCAACATCTACCAAAATTATTTAAATCAAGAGTGAAATCTTAATATAAACACCAATCCCATGTAGACTCCACATGAAGCAATGTCATTTCAAAAAAATAGTTATTATATAACTGACAATTTCGTGAAGCGTGCGGCAGGGTAGCTCAATGATTAGAGACACAAACACAGAAGCAGACGTGAAAAAGTTCGAACACTGTCCACGGTAAATTCTAGAAAATACATGAAGAGATCTCAAAAATGCTCAGTTTATTTTGATAAATGCTTATATATATATATATATATATATATATATATATATATATATATATATATATTTACTTACCTGCAGCTGACTCCTTTTGGAGGATAAGCCAGATCCACATTTCATGGAGTTTCTTGGGAATTTGGTACAAGTGGTGTCCCCTCACCACTCGGCTTTTTGATCGAGGACGCACCTCTAGCCTTTGCACATCCAAGCGCAGTCTGCAAGGCAGCAGTAAGTTGCATGGTTGCCGGTGGCTGTTGAGAGCTCATTCACCATTCGGAAGTACGGGGTATTTTCCAGGAGTCCATGTAATCCTGTGGCTGTTGAACCCTTTTGTGGCGGGGAACATACGCCGAGTCATGGTGCCGTCGTCGGGCTCATGTGGTATTTTATATATATATATATATATATATATATATATAGGGTATTTATATCAAGATCGCAACCTTGATATAAATAATTGTTATCACCGCCCACGCAACAAATAATAGCTTAAATATCTTGCAAAATTTTATTGCTACATTTAGAAAAGGATGTAAATAAAAAGAATCAGTATTAGTAAAATAAATATCTGCCGTAACTTGACTTTGCTTATCCACCATGTAAGACAACAGATACGACGACTTGCTTACCTTGCGCGATGGGCGATACAGTATTGATCTTTCAGCACCCGAAACTTGCGCTGAGCGACTAGCACGGTTGCTGTCATTCCGTCAATACTCGTTTAGCATTAAGTTTTATTATGTAGTGAAAACGAATTTAACACCACATATGAAACTTCAAGATATTCGTATTCCTTTAGAACGGGAAAGATTTACTGCTATTATTGCCATTAAATTAATGCATAAAGTGATATCCGCGTCTTATAAATAGGGATCCTGAAAAGCCTGTTGGTATAACACGAATAAATAAAGCAATGTCATCTGAGAGATCTCTGAGAGAATAAGGGTTAGTGTTTTTCGGTATTTACGAAATAGAGTAGCCAGGGGAATTAATCCAGACATAATCTAGAGTATCCGTCTTTTAGTAGGACAAAAGTTTAAATCCAACGACAGCGCTAACTAGAGAATTTTATTTAATTCGTTTGCAAAAAGAGTCAATCGCATTTAAATACGAAAAACAAGGCTCAATGATGCACAGTTTGTAGAATTGGCTAGGACCTGCACGATTCAGACCGGGTAGTAATGGTTAGCAGGTAAACAAATTTCGGTGACCAGGATTGGAATCTGGGTTATTGCGTGCAGATATTAGTTATCAAAATAACAAGATCCATTTGGATTGTTTATCCCATGCATCTTTTATATTTCTAGATACAAAAAAATTACAAAAAGATACCAAATTAAAAATTATGGCGGTGATGTTTAACGGTAAATTGTTATATTAGCACGAAACAACACAATAATACAAATCGAAATATTAAAAAAGAAGCTCGTTCGAAATAAAGTCGTACCAAAGGGCAAATCAGATATTACTGGGCATATCCAAAACATTGGGCACAATTCAAACAAAACTGGCTTCATTCCGCCCACGTAGAGCATAATAAATAATAAAGCAGCAAATACAAGCATAATGGCGGAAATTGATTTTGATTATTTTAATCCAAAAATTGCTTATAATACTGTCAAAAATCTATTACAATTAATGCCTCAACACACACGAATATACCTCCAGTTTGCAGCATAAACGGGTAGACATTTCTCTTATTGTGTTAATATGATTAACAGGATGAGGCAACTCATAACGCGGTCGCGTAATAAAAAAATAATTCCTGATGCTTTTAATATCTTCCAGTTAAGACAAATAGTTGCAAAAATGAAGTCTATTTATAATTCAAAACAGAAGTAATTGAGGTCACTCACGATAAAGGCACAAGAGCCCGGGTTGATTGACATATCGGGGGAAAGCAAAAGAACCTGAGATATGTCGAAAGTTCCAAACCAGTGCAAATTAGACAATTAATCACGTGCGAACTGTTTTCTCCTAAACTTCTTTTATAAAAAATAATACTACCATTAAACTAGAGCAGAACATAAACAATCGTAAAAAAAATTAGCGAAATATTTCGAGAAAATACATCGGAGACTAACCGGACAAAATCAGTCAGCTCTAAATTTAATCTTACTAATAATCACCTGGGCAAAAAGATCAAAGCAAAAAAGAGAGAACCTTAATGCATAAAGCTGTTGATCAGGTGGCAGCTATAGATTGCCATCTTAAATTGCAGCTTTTATAAAGCCACACGTATTATGAGGGAGCTCCAGAGCGAAATGAATGACTCGCTCAACGGAACAGAAACTTAACATTCGAATTTGGGTATGGAAACTAGACAACAAATTTATTAACGAATGTCAAAATGGCGCCGCCAAAAATTTCATTCGGCTTTAAATCAGAGCTGACATTTACAACGGTTTTCAAAGCATTTCCCGCCGGAAAATATGAAATTTAACCTTCCGAGCAGAGAAAAGTTATACTGCATGAATAGTTCGCCTTTTAAACCGCCCATAACACTTCACCAGCATATCCAAAGTCAGAGAGGCGGCCACTACAAACAGTTCGTACTACGCGTCACATCGCCGACCTAAACGACGAATTCAACAATATTGAATAAATTGAAGACATTCTCCTCGAAATCTGCAAGCAATCATTTAAATTTCACCGATATTAAGCTATGGGGCCGAGATTGTTAACCTAAGATCTTACGTGATCGTCATCTATTCTCATTACGCAGAATAAGTGGCAGACATCAAGGTTAATATTGGGCGAAAAACTACGGTCAACGATGTACAAAAATAAATAATTTATGATTGGAGGACTCGAGACTCAACAGGTCGCGCACAAGCGGCCTGTTGAGATTATAATAAAGGAGTTCGTCCAATCAAAGTGAAATAACTTCGAGCTTTCCGTCAAGGAGAATAATTATATTGCTTTCCAGTTAATAATTACTGTTATTCATCTCTTTGTCGAATCATACGTCATCCTCAATCACTATCAAACGAATAGTTGATGAGAGAGAAACAAATATGTTACTATGAATGAGTTTTGTAAGTCAAAACATAATTATAAATGCCTCGGTTATATGGCAGTGAAGCATTCATACTTAGATGCTGATTTATTACTGGTTTGTCTAGCAGTGTCATATCCAATTGCGATTATTTAATCGCCTCGAAATTTACGGCGCATAGATGAAGTTCAACAGGAATTTCAAACGAAAGCAGTTTAGTTCGTCAAGGCCGTTGCGCCAACTAGTTAAATAACGTTCAAACAAGGAAAGATCAGTGAACGTTATGCAATCATCACGAGCAAACAAAAGACACGGTATATTATTTTCATATTGCATAATGTAATCGTCGATTCAAATCATACTTCGCGTTCTGCTACGCTAAGCTGTGAAGAGGCTCATAGAAAAACGATATCCACATTTCCATTGATTGTGTTCAATAAACATTTTTATTATAAAGTTTGAAACAGAATTCTTCGAAAACCAAAATTAACCAAACCTTAATGTAAAGTCGAGAGTTGATTTTCGTTGCAAAAATTGTTAGTCATCAATTAAATCGTCTATTTTTGATCCTAAGAGTTGCTGGACGGATTAGTACTTGCCAACTTGTAGCTACATTTGACAATTTTTTCAGGCTTCTATTTAACCTAGGAATTCGATAATAACCTAAACTCGATGCGTATTAACGCAGCTGAACAGTAAGAAATTAATTGAAAAACCTCCATTTCCAAGTCTATTTCAAGAAAACTAACGCTGACAACATTTTCAAGAAAAATGTTGTAGCAAACCACATAAATAGACACTGCATATAGTATATCATCATCATCATCATCATCATGTCCAGCCACACAAAAGTCAAGTGACTAATGTTTCACTGCCATATAACCATAATGAGTGAAAAAAAGTATATAAGTGAATTTAGACAAATTATTAGTGAGATTTACGAGAGAGGGGGGGGGGGTAGAGAGAGAAGGAATACCTTGCTACTATGAGTAATTTATCAGTATAACTCACAGAAATGAGGCAAACTAAACCTCTCCACAACAACATTATGGCCAAGTTAGCATTCGGGCAAGGCGACAACAGCAATACAGCTTCCTTGCGGATTTCACTGTATCACGTCATAAACAAACCAATCCTCGCAGCTAACTTTGCCCTACTAAGAAAAGAAAGTTACGAAGATGATTCTACTAGACATCTGCAACAAGATCGCCACTGAGCTCGATTCGATGCCATATCGCTAAGGGTTTCTAACCAAGAACTGTGATGCGCACGAGGTCCCCATCCCAGCAGACGAGTGGGCCCTATACTACCCAATTTGGATGTAAGTGACTTTAATTGTTTCTGCCATGTCAAAATCTGCCCACCTTGTTTCTTACGCCAATTTGGTGCTGGATGAGAGAACAGAGCTCTATTGGGCAATCGAAATGAGGGCATACGCAAAACGTGACCGAGCCAACGAAGTTGATGGAGCCTTATTTGCTTTTCTAAAGACGAGCACTTATTGTCAGATCCAAAAATACGTCTACGGATGTCAACGTTAGTTATTCTTTGTTGGTAACCAACATGTGCTATACTTCTCAAACAACGATGATCGAGTGCCTGTAAGTGTCTCAGATCATCAACTCTAAAAGGCCAAGTTTCACTAGCGTATAGTATGCCTGCGCGTACAGATGCATTGTAAACACGACCTTTAAGGCAAAGTGAAATATTGGCGTTTCTCCATAAATGACGAAGGTTCGAGAAAGCTACTCTAGCTTTCGCGATCCGTATTCTCATCCCGTCGGACATATTGCCTACGTTATTGATAGAGCTCCCAAGATATGTAAACCTGTATATATAGTTAGCTGGCTATAAAGTCGCACTGTCGAGGACTTTAAATGGAGTTAACTCCATTAATGCTTGAATACACATTCCTATGAGATTTTACTGACAAATAGTCGCAAGTTTCTTGACAAAATACACAGTAGGTACAGGGCATAGTACCAGCTCCTTACGATGAGTCTCCAGTAAGCACGAAACACAAGTGTACATGAGATTATATCATTCGTTCATGCTGACAATGATATAACCTTCTTGACCTATCTAGGCAATACCTTATACACACTTGAATATATAATAGGCTTCCGCAACAAAAAATATATGTTATCCTATCAGTTTTCTCTATGATAAGTATATGTCAAAACCGAGAATCGCAAAATGCCACCCTTTGCTGAAATGAGGTGCGTTGATCAAATCTATACACCCCATCGTACACTTGAGTTGCGACACCTGTATCAGCAACCAAAAATCGTTACCTTTTCTGACTTATCAATCGCTATTGATTTTGTAGCGTGCAAGACAGTATGGCGAGCTATTATTAATAATGGCACGCTGGGAAAAAGCTTGATTGCGTTTAAATGACCCATCGGTTACTATTTGCACTATAAAGTTTCTTACTGGATCTTCTAACATTGGCTCCGGCATTCGTTAAGGATGAGTCTTAATTATAATGTCGGTGGCTATTTTGCTTAGGCCAATAAAACACTCAGAGGATTGAAGATAGTTGGTGGTGATCTCCATCATGATGACTACGAATATGATGACGATGCTGCTCTGGTGGTAGAAATGTTCCAGCTAGTCAATAATTTTGCTTACAAAACGTCCATTAAGTACGATCTGGAGATTTAAACATCGAAAACAGTCGTTATGGATCGTTTGGGTCTGTAGCGAAAGAGCGTATTGAAGATCGCCTTCGTGGACCAAAGATTAGTGGTTACACAAGACGGCTTCTGTCTATATTTCCAAGCGTATAAAATGTGATACAGCTGTCTTTGGAAAACTGTACGTACCACCGTGGAATCGCCCGTCTATTTCACTAAGCAAGAAGTCACGCATACCGTCGGTCCTAATCTCTACAAACGACAGTTTTGTTAATCAATTTATTCGCTCAATTCGGTTAATGCCATAGACAATTACGTGTTAAAAGTAAAAGAAGATTACCTCTACTCATCCACTCTTTAATGCGCTATGATTATCGAATCCTGTAACGGAACGTCAATTGCATTGGTTAGGGCAATGTTTGAGAATACCAATTTGACATCCTGCTCGCCAGGCTACCGAGGCGGCTGTGGTGGATGTCTGGAACCGCAGTACAAGTACTGCCTACCATTTCGTGACTGGATATTATACGCGATATCGTTTTCAAATCACGCTGAACACTACTCTCACTAATATAAATACTAGAATTGGCGAAGCTTTCGGGTCTAGCGGCAATAAGTATTCAAAATTGTGTATAAATACGTCATGTCTATCTTAAATTAATTTAGCTTACATCGTAAGGATGATATTCATTAATTTACAGTCATATTAATGACGTCACTGTAGACTATATGCACACCAATAAAGCCAAAAATAAGTTCAATAAGATGAGCGTTAATAAATTTGAATAAATTAATCACAGTTATACACACGTGCATTTCTGACACATGACTACTTAGCGTGATTTCAGAAATTATTATGAAATCATTCATTTAAACCAAGTTTGCGAGCTTCAATTCAACACCATTCCCACTGAATGTAACCAGTTTGCGAATAACATAGCAAAACTACCGCCAGTCGCACGCACTGACGCGTTTCTACCTTCCATGATCATCATCGAAGTTCGGGGGAAAACTGACTAACGAGGATCAAACCGCATTGAATATATATGGAAATCAAAATTTGCTATAAGGGTCTTACCTCAAATAGTCTCGCGTACATTTTACTTGACTGAAAATTTCGGCAGCACAAATTGTAAGCAGTCACGAATAAAATACATTTTGAAACTTTCGCCATATATATATATATATATATATATATATATATATATTCTTATAAATAGGAAAACACAAATAACAAAGTGGATAAAAGCCATTTATTTCGTGAATACTAATCCTCTCTTATACAATCATACATATTTATACATTTTGGGTTTTCATTTGATTATGCTAGTGGTAACAAATCTGACTCGTTTTTACTGCTGTTTCTTGTTTTGACTAGTTGGTGAGTGTGTATGCGTTTGTGTTTGTGTGTATGCGTGTTTGCATGTAAAGGTCATTCTCGCAGTATTGCGAAGTGATGTCTGATATCTTGTCATTATTGTTTTGATAGCTTGAGAATTAACCATTTGTGCGCATTGTTCACTGTTACATATACAAGTGCTATTTTTCCCAGTATAGTTGATCGTTTCACCTCGTTGCGCAAAGTTTTCACGTGGTAACAACGCCAGTGTTGATTGCAGTGTTAAATGCTTACATTGTTTGGAGACTTCTCTCATCGTATGCGCCTCTGTTATTTCCACTTCAGTTTGTTGCCAATCCGATTATACGTTTGTTGATTCTAGTCGAGGGCCTGTTTGTTCTCGGCTGGATACTAGTAGATTGTTGTTGAATTTGTTGTTCGACAAATGGTTAAATACAATTGGATTTATGTTTACTTTAAGATCTGAAACTAGATTTAAATAATTGTTACCATCACCCGCAGAATCAATGACTGTTTAATTGTATTACCTAAATGTATGTGGCGAAAGCTGCAAAATGTTAATGTTCGTGACTGCATAGAAATTGTACAGCCGAAATTTCCCGTTAAGTACAATGTACGCGAGACTACTTGAGATGAGAGCCGCATATAAATTTTGCTTTCAATATATATGCATTGTGGTTTGATCCCCGCTAGTCAGTTTCCCGTCGTACTCTAGAGATGATCATGATAGATAGAAACGCGTCAGTGCGTGCGACTGGCGGTAGTCGCAATGTTATTCGACGATTGGTTAAATACAATGGTATTGGTGTTTTCTTCAAGCTCGCAAACTTAATTTAATTGTTTCCACCACTCGCGCAATCAATGATTGATGTATTATGAAATCAGAGAAACACACGTTAAATTGCAGTTTAAGATTTGCTTTATTCACATTATCATACTTAGAGTGATGTGCTGTGGACCCAAGCAAAAATTGAAAGTATCGATATATTTCGAATGAAAAGGTTAGGAATTGAGAAACAGTAATAAATAAATAACTGATAAATTAAAGAAATTTCAGTGAATATTCGATGAAAACTAATTTAATTAATTTTTTTTCAAAACACGAAAGATATAGCTTACATTATTGAATGTTATTGTAAACAGCACCAAGAAGACATACGAAATACATAGCATACAAACTAATAGGCGTACGCGTTTCGTGCTTATTGACTAATCACATGTATTATTAATAATAAAGTGGATTGGATGCAAAATTCCAGCTTCTGTGTATGAGCAACAATGCGGTATGATGCGCATATTTTTACAAGAACCATTATTCTCATCATAAATTATTTTTATTGTAAAATTTACCAATTTAAAAGCCAAATAAACTGTGTAAAAAACAAACATGTGAAATCGGTGATTACACGCATATGCGAGATTAAAGAATCCAAATTGAACTCACTGGAACTGTAGTTGGTAAGGACGGAGGAGGAGGTGGCGGTGGTGCATGAGGCAAACTTGGAGGAAACGCCATCGGTGGAAGACCAGGAGGAGCAGGAGGAGCTGGACCGCGAAAACCACCGGAAAGCGGGGGAAACGGTAGACCGATTGGCAAGTTGGCACGGAAGCCTTGAGCGACGCCTTGCCCATGCGGAGCAACAGAGCTATTGCTGGGCAGCAAATGATGTGGAGCTGCTGGTGGCCGTGGCAAGGTTCCACTAACAGGAAAACGTGGAACACAATGAGAAGAAACTCCAGGTGGCGGAGGTAGAGATGGAAGCACTGAAGGCGGTTGTGCAGAAGCTCCAAGAGGTGCGTTTGGTCCGGTGTTTACATTTATCGCGCCAGGGTGACCAAGAGGCAGTGTATGATGATGAAGATGGGATGATGAAGAAAGAACTCCTTGCTGAGCAGATCCAGGTGGAGGAGGATACGAAGGATGACCAGATGATTGTTTTGGTTCTAGGCTATTCGTTTGACTGCTGTTAGAGGTTATTGCTTTAGTTACAATATTATTAAAAAATTAAAAAGGAGATTAAGTGGAGTTCGCAGATTTATAGCATATTTTATGAAAACAACTCAGAGAATCAGTATACGTTCATTTCTTAACAGAAGAACTATACTGAAATGAAAAAAATCCAGCAGCACCGTTTTCCTTAATTTCGTTTAGTTTGTCAAGGCACTTTGTTATAATATCTTTGTTCTGACAAATAAGAATCTATTGATTGCACCGTAAACCTACGTGACTGCCATAAAAAAATGGCAAGGTTTAGATGCCAAGTTGAAACTGGCTTATCGATAAAGGCTCTTTTTAATTCACCGTGTGGTAGAACTAGATATCTGTTTATGTCAATGTGTATGTACCATTCAAAAACCGGCACTATAAACGATGTAATCTATTCGATGCATGAGCTTCATGATTGCTGACAAAAAGTTCAGATATAGTGATGGCTATGGTTGACAGGATAGTGGTGAACGACCGTTGAATAGGTAACACTTAAGTAGCTCAATCATCAGACGTGATGTAAAGCGCTGCGTCCTCAAGCCCTCAATAGCTTTAGACTCAAGTAGACAATACAGAAAATAGAATTAAATGGTGTGGTTGCACCCAAGACTTCCTTTCATTTGAGAATAATTATATCGACTCTGACTATGCACTCAGTTATAAATTTTCAATGAGATTTTGCGAAAAGTTAAATAAGCATAAGTTTCAGATAGATGTAAGCAAGCTCGAACAGCCATCTTCTCAGCAAAAATAAAGGTTTTATGATAGTGAAAATTTAAATTTACTTTGGACGAAGATAAATTCCATTATACACAATGCATTGAAGGCTTCCGTAGAAATAGTCAAATAGTATCAAGTGTCTATGGAGATTCTTGCAATGCTCCGCCATTATCCTGCAAGCTCAGCTAATAATAAGTCATAGATCTATAAGACGCCAACTTAAGATCAGTCGAAAATTTTTTCTTGAGTCTGTTTGGGCCAGAAAGGCTGAAGAAATGGGAGAAGCTTTAACAATCAGGAGACAGCCTATGTTCGTTCCAAATTATTAATGAAACGGGTTAAGAAAAAAAGTGTAACAATGATCTATAGGGGATAAAATGTGTGCATTCATCTGTTGTCTGAACACGAAAAACAATTTTCTTGGGAACCTGCATCAGTCCTGATACACAAGAGTATACTGGGATCAATAATGTGAAACGCTAATCTCTAACCACCGTCACAGTTAGAAATACGGAATTCAATCTAATCTATTAAACATCGCACAACTAAAGGTTCCGATGATCTGCTCATATCCCCATTTACTAATGATGGTGACATTTTGTAGGGTGTACAATATTAAATAACGCAGTACCGATCACATGAGAGATCTAACTTTGATTCCCAACTTCATACAAGGCAATCGGCACTCGCGCGGTTACCTTCGCGGTATAAGCTTGACTTCAATTGTATCTAAGTTATTTACTTCAATTATCTTATGTCGCCTCAGCGCTTTGCCAAACTCCTAGAAACAAACAAGCGGAATTCCTACAAGGACGATGTTCGAGGAATCTTATTTTACTTTAAGGCAAGTTTTAGTACAGCGACGTGTATCACCGATTCATAATAGCCGTCTCTTTTGATTCATTAGTGCATATGACGCAATGGATCGCAATATTCTATTCTATGTTTTGGAAAATGATATGCGCACTAAATTTATAAATATTATACGAGATCTCTACACAAACACTTCTGATCGTGTTAGGGTCTATGATGATAAATCGATCAACATTCTTACTAGATGTAATTATGAACTATATTATACAAGCTCACGTGGTAGATTAGTCGACTTTTATTGTGCATACAATATTGCATTATTTATCAATAACAGAGATTCTGACCAAGCCAATTTGGAAGATTAACAGTCGTCTTTTCGTCTGTCAGAATAAAACCCGCACTGCAAAAGGAAGAAAGAACGATTTAGCTATTAATGTTTACTCGTGCTATAACAATCCTAGCGAAGCAGCCCACTAGCGATCAAGCGCCAGTCATTACTCGACTTTCTTGTCAATGTTGTAGGGATAATAATCAGCCGCAAGTTAGGCCTAGTAATTTTTACTTACCAACGATCGAACATTGGCATTTGAACGATTGAATAGAGTAATTTGACATGTAGTTTTTTTTAGCATGATGTGCAGTGTCAAAGAAACAACTTTTCTATTGTACAAAGTAAACTATAAGGACAAGTTCCCGACTGGCGAAACGGCAAACAGCCTAATAAATACCTGATTGATGCCCTGTGACACATTTACGATATTAGCATTAAAGAGCGAGTGCAAAAAGAATATAGTCTTCCCAATAGAGGATGGGCGTCCAAAATAGTACCTCAATTATCCACGTCAAATGTATGAAGATGTTGTCTGTGACAATGACGCCTTTCGTCTACACTACCTCCCGTTCCTTTCCTCACAAAAGGACAGATTGACGGTCGTTGAGCTGGCCGAACTCATCGAACAATTCCGGGGCATATACAAATCAGTCAAAGGAAAATCTTCACCACACACCGTCAACTTAGTAAATACTCACAATGATATTACAGCAGAATTCAGACTGTCAGGAAAATATATATAACGAAATGAATCGAATTGTGAATTTAGTGCAACAACTCAAGACTGATGAACCCAGTGCGCATTCACGATATTCCCAGAGCCACCATTCATACAGCCATTATCTGCGCACGAACACTAACAGATTTAGATACAGGAACTCTGTTTTTCGCTCACCGTTAGCTCGACATTCATTAGTGGACACTCAAGACAGGTGGTGTACAAAACACCGCATGTGGAGGCACGTCGCGAGAAGATGTATGCAAACATGCTGAAATGTCATTCATTGTGATGTTCCACGCTGGCCCCAAAGTAATCTACCAAAAGAAGATAGTTAATCGCCAGAAAACTTATAGAATGGCGCATATTACTTCTGTCACTTAACAAACCGTGTCAATCGCATAATTCCTCTACTCACGAACAGTGACTCGTTTGAATCCGCTCATCCAGGAGTGTTTGAATTCCTCAGCATTTCCCCAAAGATTACAAACAAATAGCAGATTTAATCAGTAAAACTAGGCTGATTACGCGGCACAATAAAGCAATTCAGACGTGTTCTAAACAATCTGCTATTGCAACTCACTACAGAACACCATCTGCAGATTCATATATCCAAATACGTGGAAACATGTAATCAAGTATACGTACTATAGGACGCGGTAAGTCTAATCTGAAGCCAAAGTACACCGTGACTCACCAGATAATCTAGCGAGTTCTCAAAAAAATGTTTTATCAACTACAACCGAAGTCATAAACCAGTTTCCATCGTTAGATCGAATAAACCAGGAAGCTATAAAGATCAAGAATGTCATCATATGTCAACTGTCAACGAGTACGTCAGAACATCAAGAGCAAATCGGCATGACCGAAACAACATCAGAGCATATTCAAGACATCATACGTCGATTTAAGTTTGACGTAAATGACGTCAATTTTAGCAGCGGGTGATGTAGCATGGCTATGTTAAGAGCAATTCTATTCTTATATGTACAGAATACTAATTTCAGTTTACCAGTCATTTTATTCTTATATGTACAGAACACTATTTTCAGTTTGCCAGTCTTGTTTGTAGCACGATTCATGTATAGATTCACTTTATTCTTTTATAAAAAAATAATATTTTCGGTTTATAGATTTGCTTAACTTAAGACTACGAATACTGCTAATTTCCGTACAATACATCATTTTTCTAAGACAGTCTTTTTCGTTTGGTTAAATTATTTTTAACAGTATTAAAAATTGGTTATAATCATAAAATAAGATCAACACTCACGGGGCTTCTTGATTATAACAGGATTATATTTTAAATAAATGATGGATGATGTTATCATGTAAATAGCGATCTTGATATAAACACCCGGCCAATTATGTACATACATATTCAAGTATAAATGAAGCATTGTATAGGGTTGAAGAGGCAATTCATCCAGTAGACCGGTTTTGTCCTTACTGGGAACTCATCACATGCTGTCCAGAATTTGCCGCGCCTGCTTCTTAATCTAGTGCTCTAAAAACTGAGTCACCCTGTCACAGTACTCTGGTGATAAGTTCCCAAAAAGTACAAAACCAGTTTACTTGATGATTTGCTTTTTCAACACCACACAATTCTTAGTTTATGCTGAAAATGTATGAAACATAAAGAATCAGGTGTTTATATCAAATCGCAACCGTGATTATATTGCTTGATGTAGTAAAGGCAATTCATAAAGTTGATCGGTTTCATCTTCATTGAGAACTCGTCTAGTAATATTCTAAACACACGGCGATGTATCTCACACCAATGCACATTTACTTCGGAGTCTGGACTAACCACCGCATCACATTTGTTGCAGACTAAACGCAAATTTGAGTTGTGTATATGTTCTGCTTATCCATCTCGTCAGATGGAATCGATTTAGAATCTCTTAAGACCTAAAGTTTTGAGTAAACAACCCCGATCTGTCCATATAGAACAGATATCATGAAAACACTAGAAATAGTATATAATTGAATCTTCATGGCAGGATGTGTTGTCAGTATAAAATTAGCATTAATTAAAATAACAAAAGCAATTCATCAAGCAGACTGCTTTTGTACTTATTGAGAACTCGTCAATTACTTTCCAGAATTTGTCACAATCGGGGCGTATTTGCTTTTTTCTTGCATCCTTACCGATGCACTACCCATAAAGCACACTAAGTGCAATATTCGATCATGTGCAAACTTGTTTTGGCTATGCTGTCACTTGAGTGGAGCCTACGTGGCATCCCTTCAACCTAAAGATATAACAAGGCACCCACGAACAGTCATTTTATAACAGACACCAATAATGTGAATGTGAGGCACATACGCAAATGCTCCCCGGTTCTAGCAACGATCGTGGCAATGGTTATATGAGAGTGAAACAATAATTACTAACGATATTTTGGTTGCGGTGCATGATGATGCTGATAAAATTTATGCAATAAAAATTCAATTACATATCATTTGCGTAGTGACATGATGTCAGTTCGATTAAGATAATTTTGCATTGGCTAATTAGATTTATGGTGATTAGGAGATTCCAAATAGGTTTTAGCTGTAGGAAAGGCCAATCAAAACATTAATTTTTATGTATTAAAATAGCCCGTAGTGTGCAGAAGAGGTGTCACAGTGATATGACGACAATATTCAGAAGCAAATGTGTCCCAGTCCAATTCCCGTTCGTGAACAATTCTGTCAAGTACTTGACGAGCTTACAAGAAGGATGAAACCGGTTCACTTGATGAAATTATTTTATTACCTTTCGCAATATTTAGTTTTTTTTGGAAGCATATATCATCAAAACCCATATTTATATATATATATATATATATATATATATATATATATATATATATATATATATATCGACCAATCGCACGCACTGTCGCGTTTCGAACTTTCATGATCATCATCAGAGTACAACGGAAAACTGACTAGCGAGGATCAAACCGTAATAGATATGTACAGAAACTAAATAGTATATGCGGTTCTCTCATCTAGTAGTCTTGCATATATTGTATGTGACTGGAAATGTCGGCTTCACAATTTCTTTACAGTCACGAACATTAGATTCTTTAAATCAAGTTTGCGAGCTTGAAGTAAACACCAATCCCCTTGTTTTTAACCAGTCGTCGAACAAGGGGAAGGGCGTTTACTTCAAGTTCGCAAACTTGATTGAAAGAATTGTTACCACCACCCGCGCAATCAATTATTGTTTTACGAACATTAGATGTTTGTAGCTTTCGCCATATATATATACATATATATATATATATATATATATATATATATATATATATATGACAATACTATTAAACACTAATTTATTGCGCGGGTACTCATATATATATATATATATATATATATATATATATATATATATATAGCTTTCGTACACTGATGATGATCATGGAAGTTCAAACGCGTCAGTACGTGCGACTGACGGTAGTTTTGCTATGTTGTTCGACGACTGGTTAAATAAAATGGAATTGGTGTTTACTTTAAGCCCGCAAACTTGATTTAAAGAACATGATCACTGTTTATCTATGCCAGGAGCCCTACTAATACTTCGCGCTGACTACATAAATACATCACGAAGTACAAAAACGTCAAGAAGGCTTCATTCTTATTGATAACTTATTCAAATATGTTAGAAACAACAAAAGAGCGGTTTCGTGAATTGAATCAAATCGCATTTGATACGCGAATGACATGTCGCTGTGTAACACCAAACAAACTTTTCACAAATTAATTTCAAATCAAAAGCGATTCAGGAAATGAGTATCAGCAATGTAAATGATGAAATGCACAAACTTAACACAAGGCTCAAAGAAAGGAGACTCGTTTAAATACTGTTTGTTGCGAAGAACTAATATATATGCAAGTATGTATTAGGTTTTGCGAACCTAGTAACAAATTAGTTCAGTTGTGACCAGAAGGATAAACCAAGGCAGCATGAACGGAAAGTATAATCTCATGCACATTCGTTTCGTGCTTACTGGCGACTCATCAGTAGGAGCCGGTATTACGCTCCTTAACCACTATATATTTGGTAGAAGAATGTGGAATAATAGGACGGTACAATCTCCTAGACGAATGTGTAAACCTGTAATAGTGAAGCTAACATAATCTGAAGTCAACGACAATACGACTTCCATGCTAACTCCCACTATATAAAATATATACCGAGTCTGTAAAGGATACTAACACTATGGCCATTGTGTTAGTAACTGATACCTTTGTTGAAATCGATGAGTACCGGATACTAACACTATGGTTTCCGTGTCGGTACATGATACCAACCTGATGGATATAAATTTATGCTAACGTTCACCCAAATTGAGAATTACAACAATTTCCGAACACTCGTGATGGAACACTTACCATAAGACAGCAAATACTTCATATTTTATTTGCAAACTGCTAAGCAGTTTTGTGATTGCCATGTTTGTCCAGCGATATAGACACAAGTCTTTTTGTAGCGCTACGTGTAATAAGCATCACTTTATTAACGAACGTATATGTATGCATGTAAAAATGGATGTTTCTATGTGTGGGCATGCATATATATGAGAGCCTCATAAAAAATGACATGAATACAGAAGGTTTAATAGGATTTTATTACTAACTTGAAGCACTAGCTTGAGATGAGCGCAGCTGATTGTTAGTCGCACTAGAAGCAACTGCAGATAGTCTCTTCGCTACAGCTTGTGCATTGGCAGTAGCTCTTTCAAACTCTTTGCGTTTATCTTCATCAGTTTGCGTGGTTCCTTCTGACGATCTCCTTTCTACATCACTGCTATCATTACTTCCATCGCTTCCGCTATCCTCTTTAGTTAGATATTTTCGTCTGTCTTTCGTCGATTTTCGTTGTCTTTCGTGCATTTTTTGCTCGACGTCGTCATCATTTTCACTAAACTCTTCATCTTGAGTTTTGCTTCGTTTTCGCCTCAAAAGTTTAGTCTTATTAGTGCCACGGCTGTCGACACTGCTATCACTGCTGCTGCTACTGCTGCTGCCTCGCACGCTCCTGGATCTACTGCGACTACGACTATGCGATCGACTTCTGCTTCGAATCGGGCTTTTGCTTTGACTTCTCTTATGTGCTTTTCCAGACCCGTCAATTCTAGAGCTTTGAGATGTCGGTTTTTCGCGCGTTTCTCTCCCTCCAGTTGATGCATTTCTATTTTCCTTTCTTGACGCCAACTCGTCGGCGATTTCGGCCGCACGTACCACCGCGTTGGCAAGACCAGCTGCAGCTGCGGCGGCGTCGCGTTCAGCCAGAACCTTGAGACGCAATTTCTCAGCGCAGTGACCAACTTCCGCTTTTGGATGCGTTGGTGATAACCAAGAAACTTCATCTGTTATCGAGTTCCAATAATAATACCTATAAAACACAATGTACAGAGAAAGTAGGATACATTTTTATTTTAATCACTGGAGTAGTAAAATGTTCCATTTTTAAACGATAATGTGCAGTAAATTATTTAGAAAACAGATAGCGATCCAATAATTTTGTTTTAACACCTTGAAGTGATTAATCACAAAATCTTCGCATTTGTAATAGTTTAAAGTAAATGCATGTGCAATATAAGATTATAATTCAAATTCAGATCCTCGTTTTAGAGAGCTAGGTGTAGAGCTGATACACTCACTTAATTGTAGCAATGGGTAGAGTTATCAAAACTGCAGATAGGTCAGATATTAGAGATTGTGTATTATAAAGCAAGCAAATAGTGGATACGCATGTATGCATTTCGGGTGACTTTATTTGGACAGAGGTGAAGGAGCCGTCCAACGATCATTCGACAAATTGATTTGCACAGTACTTCCATGCTTTAAGTACTGTATTAATAACTTAAAATATAAACCTAATATCAAATTTGGGCCCTGACATCGCAGGATTTTTTACCACAGAACTATGAGAAAGAGCTAAACTGGCTTCACGAACTATTAAGAATTTATAGTGATCCAGATTGGTTTATCAAAGATAAATTAAGACAGTAATAAATCCAGACTAACCGAAATTAATTAAAAACACCTGGGAAAATAACGCCAAAATTTCCGTTTTGAGGTGATGCTACAGGTGAAATATTCGAAAGGGAAACAAACAGAGCAGCTAAATTCGAGCTACCATCATTAAAGGTTTGGTGTACGACCAAAACTGGAATTATAACCCGGTAGCAATAAATTCAAAGTCGAACAACGTAATCCTTACGCTAAAAAGCTCCGTATTTCAAGCCATTTTCAGTTAAAAACAGCATTAAACTTCTTTACATAAAGTTTGCGAGTTTCAAGTAAACATCAATCCCTTGATTTAAAGAATTGTTACCACCACCCGCGCAATCAACGATCGTTTAATTGTATTAACTATATATATGTGGCGAAATCTGTAAAAGATTGATGTTCGTGACTGCGTAGAAATTGTGCAGCCGACAATCTGTCATGCACAATGTATGCGATAATACGAGAGGGAAGAGCCGCATATCAAATTTTGTTTTCCATACACATGCATTGCGGTTTGATTCTCGCTAGACAGTTTGCTGTCGTTGTGGATTTGACCGCATTTTTCTTGTGCGGGACAATTGATAGCACTCTTAGGTCGGTAAAATCTTGAATTTTGATCATTTTCAGGTGATCTTATTTTTGACCTCGATTGATGCTGTCCTACTCTGATGGTGATCATTAAAGTTCGAAACGCGTCAGTGCGTGTGACTGGTGGTAGTTTTGCTATGTTGTTCGACGACTGGTTAAATACAGAAGGATTGATGTTTAGTTCAAACTCGAAAACCTGACTTAAAGAAGTGTTACTAGCACATGCGCAATCAATGATTATTTAATTTTCCAACTCGGACATTTGTTTCGCATATTCTGTCCCTTCGCGAACACCAACACAGCTCCAAAATTAGAGGTTGAAGTTGCAAAAACACAATTAGATATAACTACATATTCTGTTGAACAGAACTGACATATATGCAATTGGGTATGAGTTATTGCGTAACTAGTAACAAATTAGTTCAAAACAGGACCAGAAAGACATACTAAAGTTAGCATGCACGAACGGTATAATTCCATATAATCAAGCGTTTCTCACTTACTGCCGACTCATCAGTAGGAGCAGGTACTTCGTTCTTTACTCACTATGTATTTGATCAAATAATGTGGGACAGATGGATGTTACAATCGCCTTTACGAACATGTATTCAAGGAATAGTGGAGTTAGATTCGGCCATGCGACCTAAAAGCCAACTCACTATACATATTGTAGCTAATAGTGATCGAGACTGAAGTAACCGGTGTTAAAAATTGGTTATAGTTCTTAACTTTTTTGAAATTTGGCCTATCTCGAAAGCCATTGTGTTGATATCTGGTACATGCACGATACTTTAAAAACGATCGTGTTGGTAAACTTCACAAGCTCGATATATCTAAGACTACTATGTTTGCACCCTTTTCAGTCTCATTATATGTTAGATATAACGAGTTTGATTTGAAGTCGCATTGTCGAAGACTTTATATTAAATTAACTTCACGCATGCATGTTTACACATTCGTATTTGAGATTCTATCGTTCAATTGTCCCACATTCCTCACCAAAATATATAGTGGGTATAGAGCGTAATACCGGCTCCTTCCGTTGAGTCGCTAGTTAACACGAAATAATGTGTAAATGAAATCATACCTTTCGTTCAGACTAACTTTTGTATATCCTAGTCATATTTGAACTAGTCGGTTATAAATTACGCAGTATCAAATGTTAAATCTCACATATATATATATATATATATATATATATATATATATATATATATATATATATATATATATTAGTGAAAACAAGTTGCTCTCAATCAAATGCATATGGATTGCCTGACGAGATATACTTATTCACGACAATAAGACATAAAGCCACTATGAACCGATAAACCTGTTTATATTTATTAAATGATAATTAAGATCTTTAACAATCCTGTTTAACTTAGGAAATTCTGTGGTGTCAGACAGTTAAGCTATCTATGTAAATTTTACTGGTTTTTCAAAGCACAAAGTCTAGTGTAGGCATGAACGACTGTTACCTAAATATGAAACTCATAAACGATCGGCACATATGTTTTAAATGATACAGCACCTCTACGACTATGGTAATATATAATGCAACAGTGTGTCAGTAATAGACCTAGAAGCCGCTCAATTCGAGAAACCGACATTTGTTTAGACTATAAATGAAATAATTTAATCGACGAAAGAATACAAGTGTTAATGATAATTAAGTGTTTATAGGTACGACAACGTAATAAAAAATAAACAAAATAAAGACTGAAAATCATTCATTGTTATAATATAATAAATAAAGAAGTATAGTTGTTTATGAAGTAGCTTTTAAAAATTAGAATATAATGGATCACCGTACAAATTCATGCAAATGAAGGTAAATTTAATTCTTTTATAATTTTTATCCAAATTCTGCGCCAAGTAAGCATTGTATAATGTGATCCTATTTTCGCCGAAAAGCGATTCAATTGGAGAAAAAAGCACGAAGATGCACTTTTAAAATTTCCAGTAACACGTTATAAGTAAAGCGTTATAAAAACAAAAGTGGAAACGTTGTACCAAAGTCTGCAACCAAATAGGTATCTAACGGAATGATGACAAACAATTTCAAACATCCTATACGAGTGGAACAGACTTAACTGAGGATTGCATGTGCATCTTCACTCTCTACCACCAAACAGCTTATCAGTGTGCAGCCACTTCTACGCGCTTATATAACAAAATATATGTTATACTATCTTCATCTGGTGGACACCGCCTATAAAGAATTTTTTCCGTGTCTGCGTACTACATAAACATTGTAAATACTATCATATTTCTACTCGTCTAAATAGGAGCTACGAAATATTTCAAAGCTGTATTACCTAAAATCGAAACCTGAATAGTTGATAAAACGTCTCTTAACATATAAACGAGCGTCCTTTATGTGCAAGGCATTTCATTAAGCTTGATTATTTTTTGATCAAGCAGCAGTAAAAAAATTGCGAACTTACCGTCCTGTAACAGGATCTCCAACTTCAAACCAATTAGTAGGAAGTGGGTACTTCCGCAGCATTCTTTCTTTTAGCTTTTCTGACGTGGACTCAGGCTGGAAGCGACGTCGTCCAAAATGCTCAAAGCAATAGGAAGAGCAAGTATGGTATGGATTTTCTTGGTTTGGACAGTCAGCATTTTCATGGATAAGTCGACCGTTTTCATACACTGGATCTTCACTCATAGTGAACAATGACGATTCGTGTTCCTGTTCTAACTGGTGTCGTTTAATACTAGGCACCGCTTGTAAAGATTTTCGATTTCCCGATGCTGCTGTTTCCGAAGATAATTCATCATCCGAATCATCTGGTTGAACAGTAGAGCTCGGCTCAGGTTCATCATAATTTTCAGCAAATACTTCCTCGCCTTCTGAATTCACTGCAGATTTGGACGCACTAATCTCTTCTGCAAAGATTAAAAATAACATTTTGTAAGTAAATGTTAAAATAAATGTAAAACTCTTAAAGTATAAAAGGATTGAATAGCTGAATCTTCAGTTTACCCATGGTGAAAAGTTAGGTCATGATATTTATTATTGTTCAAATTCACTAAAATAATCATCAACTACTAACATATTAGTACAATAAAATTAAATTCGCATCCAGTCAAAGAAACGTTGGTTTGACGACAAACAAGTCCATGTAAATTGTACTGACAAAAGTAGCAAGCGTTTAACAGTTAATATGACAGTGTGTATTAGGGATAGCGCACATAGAAACAAAATAGTACGAGACGGATAGGCCAAATTTAGCATGAACGAAATGTACCATCTCATTTACACATGCGTTTCGAGCTTACTGACGACTAATCATTGAGTTGGCATTACGCCCTAGACCCAATGTAGATTTGGGGGAGGAATGTGGAACAATTGGACGGTAAAATCTCCTATTCGAAATGTATGTACCAGCAGTAGTGGAGTCGACTTCATATAAAGTTTTCGACAATGAAACTTCAAAGCCAACTCACTTTATATCATATATACTGAGCCATACTACATACTCTGCAGCAGCTGACTATCGTAGAGACATAAATCCGCTTTTTAAGTGTAATCCAACGGTTCTTAGAAATATACCTCGATAAAGTCATTCTATCCTAATTTTGTTTTCACAGTGCAGGTAAAACAGAAATTACAATACAGCTGCATCCATAATGCGGGTACAGTTTTACGAACAGTGTCAACACACTTATGGCGAGCCTCTCTAATAGCCTCTGAAAATTAAAGTTCAGCTCCGAACATGTGGGTGGCGTAAGTATTTGCACTAACAGAAGGTGCATAATTTTCTTAAACAGTAATAACAACGGATCTAATGAGCCGGTAGTGATCATTGGTATTGTTCAACAGATTGTCTAATAGAAGGTAAACTGAAAACAAACCACATTACAATTGATGCAGATCAGCCTTTGATGACATGCATTAAAATCTAGATTCTAAATAAGAATCACCCATCCCCGTTAGGAATAGACCACCTGTTTTTCTTTTACAGCCGACAGATAAGCATGAATAAATAAAGAACTAATTATTCTATACTGGATCGTACAACAAAACAGTCGCTTAAATTTTGAGCTTTGTTGGATGAATAGGCGAAAAAATCTACCACAAATAAGCCTAAAATGGAACTCGACAAGACAGATGATCCAATGTTGTTTTATACTCTTCAGAAAGTAAAAAAGACGACGAAAGATCAAACCCATTAACTAAAGATAGGGTAATCGTATGTAAGCCTTCCTATTTCAACGATAGAAGGGCGTCTCGTACACAGGAATTGCATGGTAAATCAGAAAGATGCCTGGCTACGCTCCATATTTTAAGGAATTTAAGACACGAATAAACACACACAGTGGGGCCGCTTAAGTCTAAATATTGTTTATCAATTAGCGTTTGGAGTGTGAGAGCTTTGTTTCACAAGCACGGCTGCCTTTTAAAACTGCTATCAGAATTGCTTGACACTTAAAGACCGCAATTTCTCGAACGCTCTACAGTGCTTTTCGTTCGAGCCTAAACCACCAATGCTATATAAATATTGCGGCGAAGGCCATACTTGAATTAGATATAAACTCTTTTACGACCATTGCTAGGTCACTTCTAATCAACTTGAATCTAGGGTTCCTAATTGTGTACACGCAAAATCACTCCTTCTGCTCATCACAAGACTTATTCTCTTAAAAACCCATCAAATTGCGCTCGGACAACCATGTGTATGTCCTTTTTATAAGAAAAATAGGGATCACGAATGTGCATAAATAGGAGTTCCAGAAAGATTGGCAATGGCTAAAAATAATTTTAGTAACGGTATCAGGCTCTCCAATCTTGCTATTATCGTTAATCACGATTTGATAAACTTCATTACCAAGAATAGGCGACATCTTGCCACAAAACAAAGTAGCGTAACCGACGCGCATGAAACGCTGATTTATAAACGTAATCCAATCGAGCTTATTCTATCTAGCAGATATTTCTAATTTTGTTCTAGACGCAAGAGCGTAACAAGGATGTCCCATTCGTTCAATTAGTGGATCTGAAGTCTCTCGGCTGCTATCAATCGAGTAAAACTCCGCTCTCTGCGACTGCCCGTATTCCATCAGAATGTCCGTGTATTAAAAACAAAAATGCGCTCGTTTTCCGATATTCATCGAAAATCTACAAAACAGCATTTTCCACGAAACCAAAGCAAGATCTCAAACCGGTTCATACGCTTCACAGTCGGCTGTTCGTCACGCGGCAAATGAAGATCGTTATTAGCTTTATGTTGCCACTGAGGGGGAAGCAGCGTCGAAGCAAGAAAAACACTCTTTTCATTTCACACTCATACTCAACACAATAAGATGGAGAACTGACGCGTACAAATGATGAAGCGCAGCTTGTTCGAAAACTTTAAAATTTCCTCCGTTTCGCTCCATACGTGGTGATTAGCGATTATGTTACTTCCCGGTGTTGCAACGAGTTACAAATTAAAAACTATGTTTTATTAAGTGAAAAAGACTTACAATCATATAGTTACCACACAGCCACCAGAATAGATATCAATCCTTCTAAACGTTCGGCCTTGTTGCATTTGCCTTCACATATTAAGCAAATCAATCTGGAATAATTTCTCTATTTTATCATGCACAAAGCCTAAGAACTTCAAGTAAAAGTAGCAGTAGATCCATCTCTTCGCTGCGAAAATGAAAGATAATACATCATATTCACCAGCGCCTCGACAGTGTTCCCGAAAGATGTATATGCTGTTTAGTTCAGGTCTCCAATTGCATAGCGACAGGAGAAACTACTCAAGAACAAGAATTTGTCCCCTTGGATACCTCTTGAGAATGCAAGTAACATATTTTGCTCGCCAGGCTACCGAGACAACTCCAGTGGATGACTAGAAACGAAAAGTCATAAAATAGCAATCTCGAAGCAGGACACCGTTATTTTTTATATCGATAATTTATTCGCACCTAACTAACCAAGTGACACTTGAATTGTCCTAGTTTCATGTGAATATAGCTAGAAGCTGAGTCCAGTGAAGAGGACTATGTAATTCTGACTTATGACATACGTTCTATAGAAACACATCGTGCGAAAATCTAGATATTCATTTATGTATGTAAACAATACCGACACTCAGCTGTCACATAACCAAGACTATACATGCGTAGGCTGCGAAGGATGATAAAAGACCATAATAAAATCGATAGGGAACTTCAACAAAACTGGAGAAAATGGAAATTTTTCTTGGACGCCACCACCGTTATTAAAATTGTATATTAGCCGAGTCAACGGAAAATACACATAAGTCAGTAAATTTTGTTTCCAAGAGCGAAATAATTGCATTATTTCAGTACCGGTAAAGTAAATAAGAAAGTCGCTGGTGCACCTGGATAGAGCTTTCCGGCCATTAGGCTGTAAAATGTCATGACTACATTTAATAACTTGAGATACTTACGCATCAGTAGCTTCCTAGAAGATATAGAATTTCTAGTTTAAAATAACAACGCTTACTACGTTTCCTCAATTGCTCGTCTCCACATTTACAAGGAACAGATCGAGATCAACATTTTTGACTTTCAGCTAGAAGCTAGAATATTTCTGCGATACAAGTAAGTGCCAAAGACGCTTTAGTGGAAGGTAAAACGACTTAGCGTTAGTGATTGAAATAATTTAAGCAACGAGCAGACGAAAAATATAAAGCATAGCGAAAACAGTTCTGACGCGTTACGCAATAAATACTTTACAACGGACGACATACGCGATAGGATAAGCTGGATTCAGTGGTATAGCCTTAAAGTATCCAGGGTTAATGAGGCAGTGCGTACATTACGTAAAAATTCATCTTAGTGATCAAGCGTAAGACCAAACAACATTTATTTTCTATGAAAAAGGTTAAAATATAATGACTCGGTTATTGAATTACAATATGGTATCACGCTATTCAGAAACCAAGAATGACCACAAAGAATAGCATTATGTATATTTAAAGAAAATTCAAGAATAGGAAAATATATGATATCTCACCTTAAATTACATACCATTTTGACAACAAATAATGCTATATAGCCGATTTATGATACCGTTTAAACTAGGCGTATTCAATATAGGATTTGTAAATGCTTAAGTACAATAAATCTACTCGCTATTAGTCCAAGATAACAACCGCCACGGACG
Organism: Eudiplozoon nipponicum; assembly: GCA_029291075.1. NCBI lineage: Eukaryota > Metazoa > Platyhelminthes > Monogenea > Mazocraeidea > Diplozoidae > Eudiplozoon > Eudiplozoon nipponicum. The sequence goes on along the minus strand of JAQBSW010005016.1, from coordinate 16,933 downwards.
CAAGTTCATATGAACGTAACATTTGCGGCGACTGTATGGCGGCCCTATACCTGGCACTTGATTTAGGCGATATAAGCTGTAACAAACCTTCAATTTTGCCCATTATTGGACATACTATTATTAGAAAAGCGTGACGCTAATCATTGTTGTCTGAGATTCCGTACGAACCTAACTATAACATGGGGGACTTCCCTTAACGTAATATATTATCATAACATTATCATTGGTTTACAACATATTTACGTTTTCGGTATATATACAATATGATAATCTATAGCATCGGCATTGTTATTTTTCAAAATTTCCCCGAAAGGTTTCCATAATTTCTATGACTTTCCCGTTGAACCTTACTAGATATTTTTATATTTCTAGAGGAGAAATAAAATACAGTGACTTAAATAGACTAAATTATATAATTCCGTTTCACTGCATATCAACAAATGAAAATATTTGCCGAATATTCTATAGATACCGCGCCGATCTAGATAAATTCCGACTGAATGTTAATAAAGCAAGAAAGCTTTATTATCTTATTCAACATCTAAAACTGTATAAATTGAGATTTCCGCTTGCTAATAAAAGTTAAATGAAGATGAATGTGTCTAAATCTTAGTTACACATGTTGATATATAAGAAATAAACGAACATTGGTTGCACGGGCGGTGGTAACAATTACTATAATCAAGGTGGCGATCTTGATATAATCATCTGACCCTTTATGTACATACAGCTGTCAGTACAAACTAAGCATTATATAGTGCTGAAAAGGCAATATATCTAATAGACCGATTTCGTCCTTATTTGAAACTCATCGCGAACTGTGCAGATTTTGCTGCGGACATGCTTCGAACTTGGGCATGTTTGCGTTGAAATCTGGTTCTCTAACCAGTGAGCCACCCTGCCGCACACTACAGACAATTTTCAGTTATATACTAAGTTCATTGTATCCTTCTTGTGTGCAAAAACAAAAGGAAATTTTATCAGACACAAGAAATGCTTCTTTCTCACTATCTTTTCAAGTATCTACTAATGAACATACCTTTATATATAAATTGTAAGGCAAAACAAGATAGAAATATGTAAACATAGAGAGAGAGTCTGAAAAGAATTGAAACCAATCAATTGCGTGCGTCACATCCAGTTTAAGCTCAATGCCTGAACATGCTTTTTCTGCTTGCTTGAATCCAAGCGGAAATTTGTTTATCCATAAGGCTTCGATGTAGCTCCTTTTGTTGTTGCGTTACTGATGCACCGGAGGCCGCGTGATGTTCGTGATGAGTTGCGCAATTGCAGACTTGTATTCACCATTTTATTTAAAACCAGCGTTATTGCGTTGCGGCTGGCGGTAGTTTTTTTATTTTGTTCGACGTCTGGTTGAATAAAATTGTATTGGTGTTCACTTCAAGCTCACAAACTTGATTTAAAGAATTGTTACCACCACCCGCGCAATCAATTATTGTTAAAGCGTTTAAGTGACAATGTTCTCTTATTCGAGTACTTAACCGTCTGGTCGATCGGCCTACGAAAGTTGATCGACAAGTTGCGCATGTATATAGGTAAATAATATTTGATGTCGACATTAACGGCTATTTCTCTATGATTGCTGGTAAAGACAAGGTTGTTACTCTAAATAACACTCGTAGTTTATCTGCATTAAATGTGCGTGTTAATGCCGTTTCATGAAACTGCATCCCCTTTAAATGGGATGTTCAACTCTCTCTATGTTTACATATTTATATCTTGTTTTGCTTTCCAATATATATATATATAAAGATAGCTCATTAGTAGATACTTAAGATAATGAGGAAGAAGCTTTTCTTGTATCTCATAAAATTTCTTTTTGTTTTTGCATATGAGAAGGGTACAATGAATTTTATTAAAGCTCGCATTTCAAAAGTATATACTGTGTTGTTTCGTGGTTAGACTTACCTTTAGGTGAAGCTAATATGGTATCCCTTTAGACTTTTTCCGCGTCCAATTCTTGACAGTACGTGATGAGTTCTCAATAAAGACGAAAGCGGTCTACTAGATGAATTGCCTATTCAATACTTAGTTTATACTGACCAATGTGTGCACATAAAAGGTCAGGTGATTATATCAAGATCGCAACCTTGATACATTAAATATTTCTAGATTATTTGACAAGGTGAAGTACTCTAATTTTTTGTATATTGTCGTTCAGAAAGCCATAATAATACAGACCGCAGATTAAAATTATAACTGAACGGTAGGACATCAGATACAAACAAGTCAGTTATTAAATCAAGATTCTTTTATAAATTTAAATTAGACACGACCAGATTATGTTTAATATTTTACGGTGCTTCGTAATTAAACACTACCTATTAATCCATCACCAAAATGGCTAACTAGAAAACAGAGGAAATCATAGTGTACGATCGAAAACAATGTTAAGAGGAAATCAAAGAAAATAGAAACTGAGTGTGCGTTCGGAAACTTAGCCAGCCAGTTGTCTGAAATACAACTGCAAAAGAAAGAATCGGAAAAATTGTTAAATATTAGGTTGGTTGATATATGCCAAAAATATGTGTATTATTCTACGCTGAACAGCTGCCGACCGAGTAAAAAACACGATAAATCTTTTAAATAATCGCTTACATTTACATCTAATATACCTTTAAACCCAGGAAAAGTTTCTAAGGTTGTGGGTGCAAAAAACGTTATTAAAAAATTGGCTAATTTTCATTAAATAATGCACGAGACTAAGCACGTTGATTTAAGCAAGGAGGAACTGTTGATATCAACGCATTCCTGCCAGATGAAGCAATTGTCAGACAGCAGAAAATCTCGAGAACACGTGTAGCCAGGCTATTTAGAATTCTGACATACCATAAAGACGATAATCCTTTTTTGTCAATCATGTCAACGATAAACACACACATATATATAGGCTATCAAAATGTAAAGGTGTTAGACATAAACATTTTGACATTACACATGCAAGTTTAGAAACTGCTTGTGGCGGATAACCACATTATTCCATCATCTTTTAGCCAGCCGATCTTTGCAAGCTGCACCCCTCTCTTCAGTAAAGTAATTATCACGACGACTTTTTTCACATTGATTATATTAAAAGTCAGAATAGTAAGAGTTAACTTTAATGATATTTAGAGTTATAACAGTTAACCAGTTCTCTATAATTTAACCCATGCATATAACTTTAAAAGATAATAATTCGCAATAAACGTGTAAGGACATATCTGACACACAATAATATTAATTACAACCATATCCAGTCTAACGTAATTATCCTACAGCCGTGCACATCACGTGTACAAAGCTATGCGCTTTTTGAAAGTGCATTCAGAATTTATCATGCTCAATATAATTACACAATACTGCTTTGTAGAACATTTAGCTCCATGCTATAATTATTGAATATAATGATTAAATCACGTAACCAAAAGTGTCTAGCCGCACTACAAGAATAATGACTTAATCAGACAAACAGTGTTATCTGGCTTCATTATTTAACAGAGAAAGGTAATTGACGTAATTAGTAAGATTCGCTAACATTTATTTGATTTAGCGTCACGATTCACTAATGCTTGCCCGGAAAATACAATTGGGTATGTCTATCAGTGTAGTAATGCAACTAAAAACAGTTGACTATCTGACTAGATCAGTCTATAGTAATTCAGAATTCTTACAAACTGAGTGAAGGATTGGTTAATCTTTATCATTAAATTTTATGCTCCATTTATAATATACCCACATTAGTGAAGCTATAAACAACTAATTATGCTTTCAAAATTCGCTTTGGACTATATGAATATATTTGTGTGCTTATTTATTATGATGGTGCATAAATTTTAAGTAATATTTTTCAATTAAAATTGAGTTAATGTATGGTTTGGCGTACTTTTACAAACCACCTTATAGGCATCATAACAATTAATTAGTTTTACCTAATTGAATCTTACGTTATAGGTATATAATATGTATACTTGTATTTACTTAATACCTCGTTTATACGGCCATCCAAAATTGCATAGAGAAAGTCATTTAGAGACTATTTGTTGTGTTCTTATATGTAAACTTGCGTTTTTCATGCTAAAATAAAAAAAAATTATACAAATATACCATTCACAGACATTTATTTTCTGAATAAATGTATGATGAATCTATATAAATAGACAATGTTTTAAAAAAAGTTGCATTCTGTCAATCACACTACTAGAGCCGGGATAAGTTGATCCAATTTTCTTCTTTTGACAGTTCTGACCGTATTTAGCCATTTGTGCATACGGAAAACGGGAATGAGCCTGCAGTATAGGATAATGGAGCAACTTTTGTTGGTTCAACAGGCATGGTGCTCAATTTGTATCTGTTCTGCGATACATTAGTGAACCAAATCGAAGCAACATCGGCTAACGCCGATAGGGCAGCAAAAGGCAAGACTACGCTTGATAATTTAAAAAAAATGAATCCATTATTCTTTCGCGCCAGATAAATAAAAATTGCATAAGGCTTCATTGGCAGGCACATCGTTGTTGGATCAAAGACTGACGGCAAAGTGGCCGATTATTCTGGCGATATGTTTACACGGGAGACTAATTAAACACTCCGTTTGGGTTGTTTTTTTTCAAAAAAATCATTTTTAATCTCTAAACAGGCATTGACCATTACATATAAAAATCATCATTTAATATTAAAATCAATTATCTTAGTTCTCCAAACTCTTCGAGCGGGCCCGTTTAATTTGCTTCAAGACTAACAATCCCACCCTCCAACTCACATAGCTTAAGGTCTATCATACGATAGCGAATTTTATTGCCCCTTCACTCTAGCATCCTCTTACGCCATCGAACAGATTTCTTCCAGATTTTTAAAGCGAGTCTTCCCTCACAGCCAGAATTATCGGGAACGCCTACTCCTGGCTAAACTTCTTCCTCTGTTTCACCAGTGACTTACGAGTCAGTTCTTTCGTTCATTAGATCACAGCTAGCCTATCACTATCAAACTTCACTCACCCAAGTCACCACTATGCTACACGCCATAGCAACTCTTCAATCCAATCCAACCACACTCATTATATTTAATAAAATCCATCTCTTTTCCAAAGACAAAAGTGTATTCAACGCTCTTCCCGTGGACATAAAGTTCCTATCCTATCACGAATTTAGAAAAGCGGCTCATAATCACTTCTTTAACGAATTCCTAGGCGAGACATCTGCTTGGAAGCGAAACCGGTTCCTCCTTAACCCATAACACTTCTTTCTATCTCTAGGCTGTAATCCAGTTTCGGAGCGTGAAGCTTCTTCTGACAAGCTCCCTTTCAACCATTCGCCTTTGATTCTCAAACTCTAATAAGGACTCACATATACCATTTCTATTCTCGTTTTCATTCTATCTCGTTTAAATTTTGATTGATTTGCCACAATCTGCTCTACTAAATCTCTTCTTTTTGTTTCAGAAAATAATCGGAAACTCAAAAAGCCTACTGGACCATCTAGCATTCATCGGACGCTGGTTCCTCCACACTTTCCATCAGCTGCAACCTCGCTTAACTGAAGTCAATGATCACTGCACGCGACACTGGCGTGCAGACTCTTCTATCTAGTTGATCCTTCCTGGTTTAATGGAATCTCCATTCCATCAGAACGATCAATTACGAAGTTGATGAAAGGACTTCTCTTTCTCAACTCCCTCCTCTCCTGTGGTTATATACTTTGCTAGTCACAATTACATTCTACTTTACATATCATACTTATGATTTGTACCTCATCATTTCAGTTGTTGGGCCTGTTGGCCTTTACTGTCATATAAATTTTTAATTGTTATATATCCATGATTATTTTCATCGGTATTACTCACGATGTACAAATCATAGTTGTCACACATATTGCTACATAACCATATATTTTATTCGTAACTAGATCGTTTAAATTGTGAGGCCGGATTGCTTTTATTACCAGATAAAATTGCATTGATATTTAATTTGTTTTAATAATAATACATTTATTTGGCATCAAAGGCCAACTGGCCCGACCATTGAGATAACAAATCAAGGGTAGGATATGTGGAGGTGAGTGGAATTGTGACTAGCAAAGTATTTGATGGCACCAGATGAAGAATTTAATACTATAAAAAGCTTATGCTTTAAAAAATTATCTTTATATCCGACTTCAAACGTTGTCTAAATATATTTATGCTAAAGAGATAAACAAATGATTGAATCTATAAGACAACTATGACGTTAACGAAATAATACAGAGCACGATTGAAATTCCAATAACGGACAAAGTAAATCACTTACAAGGAGATAATCCATCAATAGAAAATTTTAAATATTAAAAATTTTACATACTTTCCGGAGCTATTATTCCACGCTTCTGAAGACGTTTCAAAAGACCAGGGGGAAGCGGCATTATATTATTGAAAAAATTTAAAAAGACTGAAAATTTCCTAGAAACAAGAGATACAATCAGATTTAACAGATTAAAAATGTTTAATAATTCCTAATAAAATGTAAAAAAATATAACAACAGATAATACTATAATGGAAGAGATATATTAATAACCGCGTGTTTTTCTTCAATCACATTTATATAATAATGCCGCACGTTTTAAAAAACAGTATTTTAGTAACAGTATTGAAACAAATCATTAAATTGGAATGCTGTGTTTGTAACGCGAAATGTATTGTAACGACACAAATTAATGGCCGACATATTGCGTAAATTAAATTAAATTTTATTTACGTTGCACCAATGAGAAAAAAGCGAAACTTGCCGTTTAACCAATAGTGTGCAAGTAGACAGGGCATGCTATTTAAGCACGGCAATTTACCATGCAAGTCAGTTGTGGCATTTGCATTCTACCTTGCGTCACGCGTGTGCGTTCTGTCGGCTGTCAATACCTACGCTGGTGATTTGATAGTTTCACCAACAATTGGCTACATCCGTGACTCATCTTGTTGCGGTATAACCAGCGAGACGAGCCAATTAATTGCAGAACCTGAACGACGTTATCCACATCGTGATTACAACTCTACAAGAAGAACAACAACAACCAGAGTCCACCCAAGGCTCTAGAACATCTTCACACTCTGAACAATTCAGGAGAACGCATTACCAGGCCCTATCAGTAACAAATCTCTATTCAGAGCACCTTAACCGAGTTTGTAACGTCGTACGGCATTTACTTGAAGCCGGGGCGTTTACAAAATTGGCGACCGCGCCAGGATATTGATTATTGTTCTGATTTTTTTGGTATAAATAAAATTGACTTCCTTTTTCATTTATTTGGGATAAAAATCGATTAACATTTGCGTTTTCTCTACCGTGATCGTGGTCTTCTGGGAATTTTGTTGGGTATATATTCGTGGATTTGTGTTGATTTTTTTGGGGGATATAATAATAATACATTGGCATCAAAGGTCAACGGGGCCTCTGTTGATTTTTCCTACGTACAAAACGGCACCGTACGTACTCGACAGGCTCAACTGCGGATTTTTGGAAGAATTTACTGTGACGTGCGTTTGTTCTGCGCTCATACACCTGTGGAAGCTTTTTGTAGGTAAGCGTTTCGTTAAAGTATATTTATATATTTTCATATTGCTTATAAATTTATGCTTTTAAGATCCCGTAAGATTGTTAAAATGTCAGGTCCAATTTTAGATATTGATGTTCCTGTTTGGGATGGAGATAGTGAGCTATTCTTTATGCGCGTAGACTCCGCTTTCTCTCCGTTTCCTGATTATGACAGTCATCAAAAACTGTCGAAGGTTTTTGCTAAACTACCTTCTGAATTGCAGCGACGGATTTATCCTAAGCTTGAGGCCATTAGGAAGCTACCTAATCCCATTTTGGGCCTACAAAACGAAGTAGAATCCTTGCTTGGACCCACGGAAACTGAGCAGATAATAAACAAATATGCGCAGTTAGATATGCCAAATCTTGGCCCCATCGAAATATTGAGGGAATTACGGAAACGTTGGTATAAAACCAACATTTCTGACCATGAGGCTAAGGTTGTTTTTATTAACAATCTTCCCCAAACATTAAAACTCTTTGCCAGACAGCTCCCCAACACTCTCTCTATAGATGACTTATCTGAGAGATGTGAGTTAGAATATAGGGTTTTGGAACCCAAAGTGAATCCATCATCCTTTTCTTCACCCCCGCAAGATGATAGACTCTCCTCTTTAGAGAGGACAGTGGCGAACATGGCCAAAGTTCTAGAAGGATTGGCCATTACCAAATCCGAGCTAAATCAAGTGAATGCTCGACCAAAATTCGTTTCCAAGTCAAATTATAATGGTAGGCGGCGATCGAGATCTCCGCAATCCTTTAATAAATATGCTCCAAAGAACTGGTGTTATAACCACCAGAAGTTTTTTATGCTTGCCAAGTTTGTCTTTGTCGTTCCGAAGAATTTCCGAATGAGTGTCAATTTCCACAGCTGACGGAAAGGACAACAGACCGCAGGCACAAGGGTGCATCAGTATCGGGAAACGTCTGGCGCAGGAAGTAGAAGACCGTACTTTCTGCACATCAACGGTATCAACGGCGCTACAGGGAAGAAGCCAACTACAATCCGACATCCCTGTCGACTCTTTTCGTCCACGCCGAATTTTTCACATAGAGAACCAAACAGACAATGCCGGTCGCAATCACCAGCCTACTTGTTTGCATGACCCGGCCAAACAGCCCAACGAACTTCTGCACCTTCTTGATTTCAAAACTGGCGAAGAGTTCATCGTAGACACAGGTGCGGCAGTCTCAGTTCTCAAAGATGATTCAATGGCCGAGATGTCGCTAGGCGTTCTTCTCGCAACAGCTACAGGCGAGCCCATACCAACTTATGGCTGCCAGTACCGCACACTCAACATAGGTCTACGACGTGAATTTTCCCACAACTTCATCATTGCCAAGGTCTCACATAATATAATAGGCCTTGATTTCCTTCTAAAATTTCGGCTCATTGTTGATCTTGCCAATCAAAAGATCATTGACCCCTCCACCGGACTTGAGCAAAGTTTTTGTACACTTGCCTCCGAGCGTTTGGAGTTACAGGTCATTCAGTCAACCCCAGTGCATCATTCAGCAGAGATATCAGCAGCTCTTCGAAAATACAAATCGCTTTTCGATCTAAACAAGTCAGAGCTACGAGTCTCCAACACGATGCATCATATCGTCACAGAAGGACAACCTATTGCAATCAAGAAGCGACCACTGGCCCCTGCTAAGCTGAAAGCTGCCCAAGAAGAATTCTCAAGGCTTTTGGAAGAGGGAATCATCAGACCATCGAAAAGTTCATGGGCGTCACCACTGCACTTAGTCTCTAAATCAAACGGATCGTACAGAGCCTGTGGAGACTACCGTAAGCTAAATTCAGTGACAAAATCTGATGCATATCCTATTCCAAATATTAACACTTTACTTGAAAAACTCAACGGCAGCAATTTCTTCTCAGTGATTGACCTCAGACAAGCGTACCATCACATCCCGGTAGCACCAGAGGATATCGAGAAAACTGCAGTCATCACTCCATTTGGCCTTTTTGAATATCTTTACATGCCTTTTGGACTTAAGTGTGCTACTCAGACATTTCAAAGATTCATGGACAACATACTTCGCGACGACTCTGCTTATTGTATGTCATATCTTGATGACATTATGGTATTCAGTCCAGATCTAGAATCTCATGCGAAACATCTACGAAATGTCCTCTCACGCTTATCCAACCACGGACTCAAGATCAACTGTGACAAGACGCAGATTGCAACTTCATCCGTCGACTTCTTAGGGCATCGTATCACGGCCCAAGGTATTCAACCGTTGCCGTCAAAGACGAATTCAATCAAGAATATCAAGTCACCAAGGACTTTGAGCGAGTTGCAGAAAATCCTGGGAGTACTAAACTATTATCGCAAGTTCCTTCCAGGCCTTTCAAAACAACTTTATCCTTTGTGCAGGCACCTGCGGAACCGAAAAGGACTTAGCAAGAATTCCATCATTGCTTGGTCATCCGAAGACGAGGAATTACTTCGACTTGCCATCAACTCGTTAGCAAATGCCACAATGCTAACGCATCCAGATTTTGAAAAGCCATTTCTACTCACGACAGATGCTTCTGAATTCGCTATTGGAGCCACGTTGGAACAAGAGATCGACGGAGTTCGGAAGCCTATCAGTTTCTACTCGCGTACTCTCCAACCAGTAGAAACGAGGTACGACACTTTCGGCCGAGAACTTCTCGCCATCCACGACGCAGTGCGCCATTTTATCAGCATCATTGGCAGTAGCAGATTTGTTGTTTTCACAGATCATGCACCACTAGTTAGCGCACTTCGAAACGCAACTTCATCTATCGCCAAGTACCCTGCCAGAGTGGAAAGACAGCTTTCTCGTCTAAGCGAATGGCAATTTGACGTCTTTCACGTCAAGGGCAAACAGAACTTCATTGCAGATGCCCTGTCCAGGCCAGACGTCTCTCTACAACCACCTTCGCCGTCACCATTCACTGTCAACTCCGTGGCACTCAGTGAACCTGCACTAACGCCAACTCTCCTGCGAACTGAACAACGCGGTGACATTCACATTCAAAGATCAATAGCCCGTCACCCAACCAAGTTCATATGCCGTCTGTGGGAAGGCTTACCAATTGTTTACTTCACGGGTACGCAGCCCAACAAGCCAGTTCTGCCGACCAGCCTTCAGAGAAAAGTTTTCGATTCAATTCACTCAATTTCTCACCCAGGAAGCCAAGCGACTGTCCGACTTCTTACAGATCGTTTCTGGGGTCACAGACTTAGGCAGAATGTTAAACGATGGGTCTCAGAGTGTGCAATTTGTCAGAAAAACAAGATCACACGACACACTCGTTCTAAGTTGCAACATTTTCGATCTACTTCTCGCCTAGCCATCGTCCACATCGACATAGTTCATCTGACAAAGGTTCAAGGTTTCAGCTACCTTCTAACTATGATCGATAGATTTACACGGTGGCCTGCGGCATTACCTCTTGGCACCATTTCTGCAGACGAAGTAACTAATGGTTTTATCTCTGCATGGATATCCAATTATGGTGTTCCCAATGAGGTCATCACGGACAGAGGCACTTGCTTCTCATCTGATCGTTTCAAAACCACCTTGCGGTACATGGGATGCATCTTACGCCAGACGACTGCCTACCATCCCCAAGCTAATGGCATGGTAGAGAGAATGCATAGGGAACTCAAAGCTGCTTTAGCATCCTCGTCCATTAATGGCAACTGGGTCGATGCACTACCTTTAGTTCTGCTTGCCATGCGTTCCCGTACTCGTGAATCCATTAAAACATCTGCGTCACAACTCTTGTATGGCATGGATCTACGCCTGCCTAGTCAGCTCCCACGTCTACTACCGGCACAAGATGACCCACAAGACGAAGCTACCCGCCTTCGACTTCATTTCGGTAACATGTCTGAACAGCAGCCGAGACACACGCCTCGTCCAGTCTTCGTTCACCCACAGCTCCACAGCTGCAAGAGAGTACTCGTTCGCAACAATAATGCTGTTGCACCACTACAACCAAAGTATCGCGGTCCTTACCCGATTTTGCTCAAACAACCAAAATACTTCATTATTATGCAAGGCGCTACACCGACATCAGTAAGCATAGACAGGTTGAAACCGTTTATCGAACCACCTGATCCTGAGAGCGTTCAACCTTCTACACACGTCTCAGGCTCCGTCTGCCCACAATCTCAATATCCTGCTTTGTATAAAGCGCAATTGATTTTTTAAACATTAACATTAACTATCAAAAATTTTTTTTAACCTCACGTTATTTTTCGTATTTTTCTCACGTGGCATAACCAGCTGTTCTTAGCTAACAATTGTGTAGCATTTTTGAACAGTTCTTTGGTATTATGCCATCTCTGAGGCAATGTTCGTGTACATATTTTTATGCAGTTACCTTTGATTTTAATGTATATATTTTTACATTATAATGTATTTCTCACACATGACATTACACTGCCTATTTTGGTATGACCAGCTACTTAGAGCTAACGCTTTCGTGTAGCAACACTAAGTAGTGATCAGCTTCATATCATGGTACAGGCCACTTTCAATGCATATCTCAACTTTATCAATTGCACAAAGACCACTCTACAAATGTCATGACCACAACGTCGAGCACTCTAGCTCCTTTGGTCGTATACAAACACATTGACAACGATCCAACCTGCTTAGGTTTTAACTTAAACCTGGCAAATTCAGAGGCGATTTACCTCGAAATCTTCACGCTGCGGCTCCCCAAACTTACACTGCTCTATTTTGCCTCACGTGGTATGACCGACCACTAGAGCTAACAATTTGTGTAGCAATTCCTAGTGGTTACCTGGCATCATATCATTGTTGAAGCAACCAACAAGCATATTTAAGCCCAGCACTTATGGTTCATCATATTTTTGCTTAACTTGGTTCGAACTCTGTCATGCATTTCTTATCTAGCCTCGCAGAGAGGAATTTTTTTCCTTTTTTTTCAGAGAGGAAAGTGTTGTAACGACACAAATTAATGGCCGACATATTGCGTAAATTAAATTCAATTTTATTTACGTTGCACCAATGAGAAAAAAGCGAAACTTGCCGTTTAACCAATAGTGTGCAATTAGACAGGGCATGCTATTTAAGCACGGCAATTTACCATGCAAGTCAGTTGTGGCATTTGCATTCTACCTTGCGTCACGCGTGTGCGTTCTGTCGGCTGTCAATACCTACGCTGGTGATTTGATAGTTTCACCAACAATTGGCTACATCCGTGACTCATCTTGTTGCGGTATGACCAGCGAGACGAGCCAATTAATTGCAGAACCTGAACGACGTTATCCACATCGTGATTACAACTCTACAAGAAGAACAACAACAACCAGAGTCCACCCAAGGCTCTAGAACATCTTCACACTCTGAACAATTCAGGAGAACGCATTACCAGGCCCTCTTAAGGGCCCCCTATCAGTAACAAATCTCTATTCAGAGCACCTTAACCGAGTTTGTAACGTCGTACGGCATTTTCTTGAAGCCGGGGCGTTTACAGTATCGTAACGACTTAAACAATTCGCCAAAATATTGCGTAAATGAAATTCAAATTCAAAATACGCGACACCAATGAGAAACAAGTGATATTTTCCGTTAACCAATGGTGTGCGAGCTTTCGTTTTCATGTCTATTTAAGCACGATGAATTTACCATGCTAGTCAATTGTCGCTTTTGCCTTGTGTATGCGTTACGTGTGCGTGCTGTCTGCTATCGTCACCTACGCTGATTTTTGGACTTTGGCAATTTCAATCAACTAGTGGGACGGAGCAATATCTACATCTGATCCTTCAGTGAGCCAGTTACTGCACATCTGCAACGGGATTACTCAACTACTCACTCGACACGGATGTCAACGCTGCAACAGAAATACCAACAAACCATATCAACCAGAGCTGGTCTCAAGTGTCTAGGAGCATTTCTAGACACTGCTACACAAACTGACTTTCTCGGCCTTTGCCGGAGAACGCAATACCGGGCCAAATTAGGGCCCCCGACAGTAATAACTCATTTATCCTTGGTTCCTAACTGACTTTGGAACATCGTGCGGCATTTACTTGAAGCTGGGGCGTTTACAAAATTGGCGACCGCGCCAGGATACTGAGAACTGTAGTGTTTTTTACTTATTAGCAAATTAAAAAATTTTGTGTAAATAAAATCGACTGTTTCTTTTTCATTTTTTTGGGATACAATAAATTTAAATTTGTCTTTAACACGTTTACTCTGGTCGTTAATCTTTCTAAAGTAGAGGTCTTGTGGGCAATATTTTATGTGAATATCTTTGGAAGAAGGTGTTCTATTCATTAATTTCCTCCTACGTACAAAGCTGTACATCTTGGTGATCCCAGGTGCCAAACTAGAAGGTGTACCCACAAAATTTTTTTATCTTGTGAAATTGACTTTACGAAAGTATAAAACTGTAAATTAAAATTTTGTGTTCTGTGCTCACCATACCAGATTCAACTGCGGAAGATTCTGTTTCAAATGTGAAATACGTTTGTGGGTAAGCGTTTCGTTTAAAATCTTTTTATACATTATCAACTTGCTTATAAATTTATACTTTAAAGATCCTGTAAGATTGTTAGAATGTCAGGTGCAATTTAAGATATTGGTGTTACTGTTTGGGATGGTTATAGCGTGTAGGCGGTTTGTAGTTATAGTAATAGCTTTTGCGGGGTAGCTGTCTATTTAGTAATGATTTCCTATATTTCATGGTGGTTGTTATCCCCACCCGTCCCATGGTCAGCCCCTGAATTTTTCCGAATGGCGAAATAAGAAAGTTCATCCGTTTTCAGACGTTTATTGGAGGTTGAGGAGCATAACACGAATCAATTCACAGTTAAACAAAATGGACCGTGCTCTAGACGACAACAAAATGATATATTGTCAACACAATTAAAAGTCTTATACATAAGTGCTTATCTTGAACACAATCGTCTGAATCGTGATGAATTCATGTAGAGGATTGAAAAAATACGGTGATATAAAGCCAGACTGATTAGCAAATTAGTTTAAAGTCACTGGTAAATATGGTCACTGATAATTGATGGCTAAAATCGTGTAGAAACAGTCTTAAAAACATTACAAATAATTATTCCACTGTATTTAACCAGTCATCGAACAATATAACTAAACGACCTTTAACCACTATATATTTGGTCGAAGAATGTGGAATAATAGGACGGTACAATCTCCTACACGAATGTGTAAACCTACAATTGTGAAGCTAACATTATACAAAGTCTAAGACAATGCGACTTCAACGCTAACTCACACTATATAATATATACCGAGTCTGTAAAGGATACTAACACTATGGCTATTGTGTTAGTAACCGACACCAACATTATTGTACTGAAAAAGTACATGGTACTAACACTATGGTTACCGAGTCGGTACATGATACCAACCTGATTGATATCAATTTATGCAAAAGATCACCAAAATTGAGAATTACAACAATTTCTGAACACCTGTTACTCCAGTAAATCCATACACTCTGGCCTTAATCGATATCAGTTATCACATTTCGCAGTAAGCATGACATCATTCAATTCAATATATTACAGTTAAATACTATTTGTTGCAAAGAACTAATATATATGCAAGTATGTATTAGGTGTTGCGAACCTAGTAACAAATTAGTTCAGTTGTGACCAGAAGGATAAACCAAAGGCAGCATGAACGGAAAGTATGATCTCATGCACATTCGTTTCATGCTTACTGGCGACTCATCAGTAGGAGCCGGTATTACGCCCTTTAATCACTATATATTTGGTCGAAGAATGTGGAATAATAGGACGGTACAATCTCCTAGACGAATGTGTAAACCTGCAATAGTGAAGCTAACATCATATAAAGTCTACGACAATGCGACTTCAACGCTAACTCACACTATATAATATATATACCGAGTCTGTAAAGGATACTAACACTATGGTCATTGTGTTAGTAACCGATACCAACATTATTGTACCGAAAAGGTACATGGTACTAACACTATGGTTTCCGAGTCGGTACATGATACCAACCTGATGGATATCAATTTATGCTAAAGTTCACCAAAATTGAGAATTACAACAATTTCTGAACACCTGTTACTCCAGTGAATCCATACACTCTGGCTTTGATCGATATTAGTTATCACATTTCGCGTTAAGCATGACATCATTTAATTCAATATATTACAGTTAAATACTGATTGTTGCGAAGAACTAATATATATGCAAGCATGTATTAGGTTTTGCGAACCTAGTAACAAATTAGTTCAGTTGAGATACCGATTCCTACTGATGATCGCCAGTATGTGCATGAGATTATACTTTCCGTTCATGCTGCCTTTGGTTTATCCTTCTGGTCACAACTGAACTAATTTGTTACTAGGTTCGCAAAACCTAATACATACTTGCATATATATTAGTTCTTCGCAACAAACAGCATTTAACTGTAATATATTGAATTGAATGATGTCATGCTTACCGCGAAATGTGATAACTGATATCGATGAAGGCCAGAGTGTATGGTTTAACTGGAGTAACAGGTGTTCGGAAATTGTTGTAATTCTCAATTTGGGTGAACTTTAGCATAAATTTATATCCATCAGGTTGGTATCATGTACCGACTCGGAAACCATAGTGTTAGTACCATGTACTTTTCGGTACCATAATGTTGGTATCGGTTACTAACACAAAAGCCATAGTGTTAGTATCCTTTACAGACTCGGTATATATATTATATAGTGTGAGTTAGCGTTGAAGTCGCATTGTCGTAGACTTTAGATGATGTTAGCTTCACTATTGCAGGTTTACACATTCGTCTAGGAGATTGTACCGTCCTATTATTCCACATTCTTCGACCAAATATATAGTGGTTAAAGGGCGTAATACCGGCTCCTACTGATGAGTCGCCAGTAAGCACGAAACGAATGTGCATGAGATTATACTTTCCGTTCATGCTGCCTTTGGTTTATCCTTCTGGTCACAACTGAACTAATTTGTTACTAGGTTCGCAACACCTAATACATACTTGCATATATATTAGTTCTTCGCAACAAACAGTATTTAACTGTAACATAACAAAACTACCGCCAGCCGCAACGCACTGACGCGTTTCGACCTTCAATGATCATCATCAGAGTACGACGGCAAACTGACTATCGAGGATCAAACCGCATTGAATATATATGGAAATCAAATTTAGATATGCGGCTCTCACCTCTAGCAGTCTCGCATACATTGAACTTGACTGGAAATGTCGGCTGCACAATTTCTATGCAGTCACGAACATTAACTGTTTGTAGCTTTCGCCACATACATCATATATAGGCAATACAATTTAACAATAATTGATTGCGCGGGTGGTGGTAAGAATTATTTAAATCAAGT
>JAQBSW010005015.1:0-61895 GCA_029291075.1 Eudiplozoon nipponicum | reverse complement strand
TTAGTTCTTCGCAACAAACAGTATTTAAATGTCAGTTATGTCTTTGTTCCAGTCCAATTTAATTTCTTTTTGAATTATTTTCTGCACGTTTAAGCAGGGCTTCAGCTTATTAATTGCAATAGCTTCAAAAGCCAGAAGCATTTTCTCTGTTTTTGCCTTGTAGAGAACTGAAAAATTGTTACTACTAACAGCATGACCTGTGAGTAGTACATGCTCGCAAATTGCTGATTTTTGTGCAGGAGCTGCACCCCTCTTTAATAGTTTTTGAGGGAGATGCTGATTTATTCTAGTTTCGAGCCTCTTTTTTGATCTGCCGATGTACTGAGCGTTGCAGGTACATTGAAATTTGTATACAGACAAAGGTGTTGACGTCACAGAGAGGCTATCTTTTTCATTCGTGCGCATCAGTTTTGTTGTGTTGAACACCACTCTCACCTGTATTGATGGAAACTGTGCTTTAGTCGCTCGAATTACTTTTCGTTTGAAGATTTCCGCTGGAAGATCACCTCCAAAGGGAACACTAAGCGTTACTCTCTGGGGAGTTTTGTTTTCCTCCAAATTGGCCTCGATTTTGTTGCGTTGCCTCAAGTTGTATTCGATGAACCAGTCCGGATAGCCATTATTTCTCAACGCTTCGCGAAGCAAATTTAGCTCTACTTCAATGTTGTCCGGTGAACAAATCCTGCGTATTCGTGTGCCCAAATTTATTATTAGGTTCCTTTTGTACGCCCTTGGCACACTACTCATATAATGGATATATTGTCCAGTCCAGCTTGATTTCTTGTGAACTGACCTTGAGAGAGTACCTTCTTCATCTCTCGTTATTCCTACATCTAGGAAGGATAAATATCCGTCTTTTTCTTCTTCTATTGTAAACTTGATTGCCTGGTCTACCTTGTTTATGTGATGTAGCAGTGAATTTGTATCTTCATCCTTTTCAACGACCATGAAAGTATCGTCAACGTAGCGCACGTAAAAATGAGCTCCATTGATAAATGGTTTTAAACCAGTTGTTTCTAAATGGTGCATGTATATGTCTGCCAATACTGGTCCAAGAGGACTACCCATACCTATGCCGTCAATTTGTCTGTAGAAGACTCCTTGGAATACGAATTGTACGTTGGATGTGCATAATAGAAGTAGTTCTCTCATGTCGTCCACTTCTATCAGTGTTTCCGCTCCTGATGATCGTATATATTCACATAGGATATTTATAGTTTTATTTACTGGAATGCTAGTAAAGAGTGACTTTATATCGAGGGACACCATTTTCCTCTCTTTCAAATTTAGGTCGCGAATTTTTTCTACAAATTGAAAGCTATCCTGTACAACGTGGTCTATTCTTCCTTTCATGATAGGTTTTATAATCCGGCATAATAGTCTGGCTGCCCTGTGCTGTGGGGAATTTATCATAGATAAAATGGGCCTGAAAGGCGGAAGTCTTTCATTGTTGGTCATTTTGTGAACCTTGGGCAACCCATATAATATCGGTTGCGTTGAACCTACGGGCTTGGCATGTTTGCATTCTGTAATAAAAGCATTTTTGTGCTCTATGTCGATTTCTTGTTTAGCTTCGACCTTCGAAATAATTCGGTTTAGAATCTTCGTTATGGAATTTTCTAATTTTGCCGTAGTGTCGCGTTGTACCTCTTCGCGTTTAAATTTGGATTTGTCATTCAGAATTTGTAACATCGCCTGACTATAGTCCGTATAGTTCATTAACACTACGCCTGTCCCTTTGTCTGGCTTCATGAGTCTGATTTGTTTGTTTCGTTGTAGCTCATTGAGCTTCTGCTGAAGCTATTGCAATTAATAGCTGAGCCTGCTTAAACGTGCAGAAAATAATTCAAAAAGAAATTAAATTGGACTGGAACAAAGACATAACGGACATGCCTTTAAAAATAGCCAACGCTTCGCAAATACGACACATACATCAATTACGGACGCAATTACAATGAAAGCGATGACACACCAAATGACGTTACGCAAGAAGCAGTGGTCTCAAATGATGCGCAAAACAAAGGCTAACATAACGAAGAGGAGATTGGTTACGACAAATGTACAGTGGGATTGGATGAACGAATATACTAACGAATCCAGAACAATGGCTTTAGATACTGGTAGAAATAAGATTTATTAATAAATGTTATTTCATGGAGTACGTTGTTTTGTTCTTATATATATATATATATATATATATATATATATATATATATATTTCTAATTAGGAAGAAAACATTAATTTAGAAAATTGATAATGGCCATTTATTACGAGATTAGTATATTGATCAAACAACTTTTCCAAATATAGGTATTTCAAATATGTTTTAATGCCGGTTTGTTGCGGAGAACTAATATATATGCAAGTATTTATTAGGTTTTGCGATTAGGAGATTGTACCGTCCTATTATTCCCTTATAACTCACCAAAATATATAGTGGTTAAAGGGCGTAATACCGGCTCCTACGGATGAGTCGCCAGTAAGCACGAAACGAATGTGCATGAGATTATACTTTCCGTTCATGCTGCCTTTGGTTTATCCTTCTGGTCACAACTGAACTAATTTGTTACTAGGTTCGCAACACCTAATACATACTTGCATATATATTAGTTCTCCGCAACAATCAGTATCTAAATGTTATATATTAAAAATTTAACGAATTTTCTTATTCTACACGAAGCCAATTCCAAAATTGCATTATAAAAATACGAAAAACTTGATAAATATAAATAAGAACTCATCCTAAACAGGCAACATCTTCAGCAACATAATATTTTACTTGACTGGCCAACCATCATACAACCAACAGTAATTATCTTGCGCCCAGGCGATCTCGATCACCCATTGGACCAGCGTCAATATACCTTCCATCCGATTGGCGAAAAGCTCAGGTAAAAACAGCAGCGCAAACGGTTTCACTATCATCACAAAAATGTGAATGCTCAACGCTGACATCTGCACACTCTGCGCTGTGGCCAAGGCGACAAAATGGAAAAAATTAAGTCAATCAAATCATAATAAGCAGATCTCAAGAATCACTTTCCAATAAAATTAGAATGAGAGCTACACGCACACAAACATGCGCACAGACAAATATCCAGACTCATTCATAAATCAACATTCTACAAACCAACACATAATTGATGAACGCTGAACTGTGCACAACATGCGCCGTTGCCAAGGAGACAAAATGAATCTCATGAACGCGATAAGAAAGACAACATACGGAGGGAAAGTTTTGGTACACGCAAGAGCCTAGAAAGCAAAAGCATGGTAAAATTCCATCCACCACTACAAGAATAGCCAGATCTAAAACATCATTTTTGACTACAATCAGAAACACGCGCATAAACAAATACGAATGCTCACTCACAAATGAATACACAATAAAGAAACAACGCGAAATAGAATAAAGTTGAAAATTGGACTAGTGCTCATCCACTCAAACAAAAAATGATTGCGCGAGTGATGGTAAAATTTATTCAAATCAAGTTTGCGAGCTTAACGAAAACACAAATCCCGTTGTACTTAACAAATCGTCGAACAATATAGTGCGTGTGATTGACGGCAATTTTGCTATGTTGTTCGACGTATGGTTAAATAAAATTGTATTGTTGTTTACTTCAAGCACGCAAACTGGATTTGAGTAATAGTTCTTATGCAGTCAAGCAAATGAAAACGTATAATATACTTATCTGAATGGTTGTCATTTTCTGTTGATTATTGTTAAATGTTCTTTATTTTCAAACAAAATATGGTGTTTATTATATATATATATATATATATATATATATATATATATATATATATATATATATATATACATGACTCTGAGTATGTGTAAAATTATAGAAATAAAACTGAGCATCAACTCTATCCATTAAAATCATCATATAAATCGTTCTTACTGCGTCAATCTAAAGATATTAGTAGCTCAAATCTTATTAAACTGATTTGTAATTAAAACGTTAGTACAAGAATGTTAACAACTGACAAAATTAAAAGAACATTAATTATTATCAAGAGAATAAACGTGTGGCAAGCCTATTCGAATATGTGATTTAAGTGACGTTAATCTTGTCCCCGTTTCATTTTTTCGCAGATTTGTCATCTTTTAAACAAACTTCATAAATATATAGATTTAAAAATTTCAAAAAAACTGCGAATTTAGAATTATTTTGATG
Organism: Eudiplozoon nipponicum; assembly: GCA_029291075.1. Classification (NCBI taxonomy): domain Eukaryota; kingdom Metazoa; phylum Platyhelminthes; class Monogenea; order Mazocraeidea; family Diplozoidae; genus Eudiplozoon; species Eudiplozoon nipponicum. The sequence goes on along the minus strand of JAQBSW010005015.1, from coordinate 57,710 downwards.
CGTAGAATTAGAAAAATGTTATTGAAATGATTGTAAGTATAGAAATTTTATATAGAACGATTTAAAGCCGTAATCAACTTGTTTGAAACATAAAATTTCAGAACAAACGTATGGAAAGCAGAACTAATGAAATTATAATAAAAAATCAGAATTAGTATATGAATAAATGCAATTAACGGCCAATAATAAAAACATTATCGGAATGGTTTTCACATACATTGAGCTTAAAACTAGAAATGCAGAAATATAATGGCAGAGAAAATGCAAATATTAATAAAAGATCTATGTGAGATATAACCCTATCGATGAAAAGTGCTATTTTCGGCTTTGTTATAATTAAATCAATATAAGAACTCAATCTTAGCTGACTTCCTCTTGATGATAATGTGTGTTTTAGGAATTTACAAAATTTCTAACTTCCTCCCAATCCTGTTTTTAATACGCTTTTCCTCAAATCTATATAAATATTCGATATTATGGGTGTGAATAAACTTACTTACACATTCTTGCTCTGAACGTAATAGAAACCGAACATAAAACCCCGTGTATAATGTGAGCTAATGGAATTTGAAATGAACGAACGGAGAACGGTACACATCTTTGTACTAGGCAAACCCATTGAGTAATCATAATTTTTGACACGCGAATGATATATATATATATATATATATATATATATATATATATATATATATATATATATATATATAGTGAATCGTCAGTCTTTGTTATTAAATCACTATAATTTCATTTCGATGAGTGTACACATGCAGACACATACAAAAACAAATTTAACTTAATCCATCTTAAAAAACTAATCATTTAATAAATTAGCAGATTATTCTAAATTCTATGCAGCGTGCGGCAGGGTAGCACAGTGGATTTTCACAGACTTAACAGAAAACATGCCCAGGTTCAAGTTCTATCCGCAGCAAAATTATAGGCAGTATCTTAAGAGTTTCCAATAAGAAGGAAACAGGTCCACTGAATGCAAACCCATAGAGTAATCATAATTTTTGACACGCGAATGATATATATATATATATATATATATATATATATATATAGTGAATCGTCACTCTTTTGTTATTAAATAAATATAATTACATTTCTGATGAGTGTACTACATGCAGACACATACAAAAACAAATTTAACTTAATCCATCTTAAAAAACTAATCATTTAATAAATTAGCAGATTATTCTAAATTCTATGCAGCGTGCGGCAGGGTAGCACAGTGGATTTTCACAGACTTAACAGAAAACATGCCCAGGTTCAAGTTCTATCCGCAGCAAAATTATAGGCAGTATCTTAAGAGTTTCCAATAAGAAGGAAACAGGTCCACTGACTGCAAACCCATAGAGTAATCATAATTTTTGACACGCGAATGATATATATATATATATATATATATATATATATATATATATATATATATATATATATATAGTGAATCGTCAGTCTTTGTTATTAAATAAATATACTTTCATTTCTGATGAGTGTACACATGCAGACACATACAAAAACAAATTTAACTTAATCCATCTTGAAAAACTAATCATTTAATAAATTAGCAGATTATTCTAAATTCTATGCAGCGTGCGGCAGAGTAGGCACAGTGGATTTTCACAGACTTACCAGAAAACATGCCCAGGTTCAAGTTCTATCCGCAGCAAAATTTCTTAGGCAGGGTATCTTAAGAGTTTCCAATAAGAAGGAAACAGGTCCACTGAATGCAAACCCATAGAGTAACTCATAATTTTTGACACGCGAATGATATATATATATATATATATATATATATATATATATATATATATATATATATATATATATATATATATATATAAATGAAACAGTTTAAACTAAATTTCCACTTGACTTATTGATTGCCAAATTGTTTGTGGGGTGGGCTATCCGTTGAAAAAAGAATTCCGAAGCTGGATTTCGAAATATTCCGATTAATTGGGAGGGAAGCGAGTGCAAACACCTTGTCGTGCCAAATATGGAAAAGGTAATTATTTTATTCCCTGTCGAGCGACATGTTTCCTTTAAAGCTTACACTTAAATTATGTTTGTTATATATTTTTTAATCAATTTCCATTTCATTTTCTGCTGAAAATCGTATTGGCGTCTTAAAACGACATTTACAACATAGGAATATGAAGTAATGTTATGCTCTTTTAAATATCGCCTTTTGAAATCATAGAGAACAATTAAAATAATTAAGCACATGTTTCACCAGTTGGACAATGTTTTATTTAATTGAATCAAAGAGCTCACTGAATTTATCTGCATTGTAGCCGCAGAAAACAGATCAATTTAGATTAATCGATAATCAAAATTTTATAAGTAGTATAAAAGTAAGTGATAACACTTAAAAACCATAAAACTCTCGCGTTGTAAAATTATACACGAAGATGATTATTTAAAATCCATTCCTTCAATTAAATTTCGATTGTAATATAGCCATAATGGTGTAATAAACTTATTTTAATGTAATTCATATCATAATAAACAAGTAAATTTACAGATTTTACCGTAGTTTTATCTGATAACATGATTTACATGTAGACAAATTTGCTGGAGGATTTGCAGAAAATTTGAAGACATAATAAAGCATTGTAAAGTTTTGTTAATTACTATTGATTAATACGAAGCGAATTTAAGTGGTTATGCATAGCGGATTTCAAATCATTATATCTTATAGCTTTTCGCATTCTTGATTAGGAGGTAAACAAATATGTATTAATCTTTTAGGCTTAGTGTACCTAGTTATCAAGTAGTTCAAGTAGAAACAGATGGAAATGCCAAATACAATATGAATGAAATTTTTGATCCCCAAGAAACATGGTCAAATAAACTGGTACAATTGTACTTTGTCCTTTATAAAATGACTAGCATTGCATTGGTTTGGAATCGTAGTTGTATATTAGACGATTTGGGTCTTTGCTAGCTCGTAACCCATGCTTTAATGCTAGTATTCCTTATTTGCATGATGATTTTGTTAAATCCTCTTGATCTTACATGAACCAACATTCAACAATTAACAACTTAAATGTTGATGTTTATTGCGCGGTACTGTCCGTCTTGTTTGTTATCCTTCACCGTCTTCTTTTTCAGGACTATTGTTAGTACTCGTAGATCGGTGAAATATTGATTCATTAACATTTCCGTGTGCACAGATTTTTGGCCTTGATTGATGGATTCTCGTTAGTACCTTCCTTTTGAAGCCGTCGAACAGATGCTGTGTCTTGAATGAGGACACCATATGTGCCACAAGTAGTTCTTTCTGTGAGTATGGAGTCAACCATAAAGATGAGACTGTAAATGGAGTCCGAAAATTCTGGGGGAAATCAGAAACTCTAGTTCCAACGTCATTTTCCGTCAATCAGCTTATGAGGATTCAAGATTTTACCGCCCTTTGAGTGTTACTTATTGTCCCAAAAACGAAAATTTACGACTTGTTTTATACGTAATCGCGCATTCTACAAATTGTACTTAATATTAGGAAATCATTAAAATTAAGAAAAATCTTCGGATTGATATAAAATTGAAAATATAATATTAAATGTAAATTAGAGTTTGGGATTTCATCCGAAATAAAATTTACGCTATTTAAATCTTATTCAATCATTCCTTTAAAATTTCTGATGTTTTGGTTAGTAAAGCGTATTCATGAGCCTGGCTGTTTGAACAAATGTAGAATGACGAACACATTGGCTTAGACTCTCCATTTCAATTATAATATGTATCATCTAGTTAATAGTTAAGGCGAGCTAAGCAAAAACTGTTTTATTTCAATCCACGTGATTGGAGGAAGCCTCACAGTATTAAAAGAAAAATATTTTTGCGAAACTGGATTAATCGAAATTACCTGATCTGCGTTTAGACTAACACTCAAATAACTAGTGAAAGATCTGATTGCATTATCAATAATATGGCAAGAAGAAATAGTGCGCTTGCTTCATTAGTTTGTTTTGTAAAACTGGTTAGGATAGACTAATTGATGAAGGCACCCGAAGTATCCCAATAAAAAGACAACTGGCTTAACATAATTCTTCGTACCAAATGAAGGTTTGTTTACAAGTGAGCAGTTAATGCAAAGATCAATTGAAGTCACGCATGCATATACAATGAAACGATTTTTGATATCATTTGTGACAGATACTTTAGGCCTCGTTATTCAGTTTAATTTCTTCTATCCATTATTGATATACATTATCACAAACAGAAGATTTTTTCGACTATACTACTTTGAAAAATAAGTACCACAATATCCAAAAATAAAAATCTGTAAAACGAATTTGAAATCATTAATTATTCAAAATGTGAAAATCATTCATTAATCCATGAAATTGAACAGAGGTAAAATACTTCGGCATTAGTTATATATTAACATGTTCATTTAACGTGCACTATCGCCTGAAAACGCTGCAACAAGTTATAGCATAAAAAATTACCTATTATGGTTTTGCTTTACATAATAAATTGTGTGTTTTTTGTTTTGTTTTTTGTTGTGGGTGGGAACAATATTGAACATTTAACCAATACACTGTATAGACTGTATACAAATGACATTAAAAATTTTTACTTTGGCATTCTGTGTTAATAACACCTAATATATTTCGATATATTTTGCATAATTATTTTAGACAATGAACCACTGCATTTATGTATTGTGTGTATTGTTGAATCTCTGCGATTTGCTTTCGTGGGTTGTCGCTATGCATTATCATTTTTGCAAATATCCGTTTGATCCTCATTTCCTTTAGGCTGGGTGCGGATTCATACTTTGCTTCTTCCGAAGGCTTCAACACCCTTCATACTGTCCACTGGAACGTCTTTTTTTCTTGTGCACAAAAAAAATTATTCATTTCATTTGATTAATCATATGTGGTTGAATTCGAATAAATAATTCTAAAATATAAATAAACACTGAGTAATATTCTAATTATCTTCTGCAGTTGAATCCGCCTTAATAATCTAGTATAAAGGCTCCTTTTATCGCAAAAGACGAACTTCCTTCTTTCCATTTTCAGCTTAATATATTTTATTGGAAATTCTATGTCGAATATCTGGCCAATTAGTTTATTAAATTACAGTGGCTGCTGGAGTTTAATTATATTTTTGAATGATAAAATAAACATATAGCAAATACTCTTTTCTGTTACATTTTAATAAATAAAAGACTTTATAATTTAGATAGACAATTAAGTCATGAAATATTTGAATCCACTGTCATCATGATTTTTGCATATATTTCGGGTTCCAATTACGGAACCCTTTTTCAATGCCAAACACATCACACACTTAGTTGACAATCAATATGTCAACTAATCAATATTGTCAACTAAGTGTGTGATGTGTTTGGCATTGAAAAAGGGTTCCGTAATTGGAACCCGAAATATATGCAAAAATCATGATGGCAGTGGATTCAAATATTTCGGTACGCAATCCGAAAATCAGGTAAATTGTTTATTTCCTGTCGCGCAACATATTTCTTTTAAATTAAGTCATGTATCAAAATATACAATTATTATAAACGAAGTATACATATCAGTTAAAGAATGCCGTTAGTTTCGTCAGAAATCAACTTTACTGTAATATTTGGTAACATATATATATAAACATTTTAGAAAGTAAGGGTGAAATGTTGAATTAAACCCGCATTATACAACAAGTGCAAAGAAATGACTGAACAAAAAATTATATATGAAGTATAATCGTATAATTGTAATTAATTACATAAAGTGCTCAATAGTTTGATAAAACTGTAATAAAAACGAGTATCATTTCTATAATCATCACCGATCATGTGACATCAGAGCTAAAGGAAAGCCGTATACAAGCTTCAGTAATATGGCGTCGTAAATATTTCTGCTAAGGTAACAGGAAATAAAAAATCTACTTAAAGCCCAGTAAATAGACAACCTAACCTTCCAAAATAATAAAAAAACACACATTTCTCACTAAACATAAACACGTTATTGAAAATATCAGCAATTGTTTTATTAATGGCTAAGTGTGTATAGAAATTTACGTCCAAAATCAAAAATAATTAGCATCATAAATATAGAGAACTTGAATAAACCAAAGGTGACGAAGGAAATATTGACGAAAGATTGATTACTAAATGCATAAGAATATAAAAACCATGGCATAATTAACCTGACTGTTAGATCTAAATAGTTTACTTCAAATGTCTTAGGTCAGATTACCGCAATGATTTATGATATATTACGACTCTTCAAATTACCTGATTATTTATTAAACCTAAGATATAAGAAATGTCGCATATAAAACCGTGTTTAGTGAAAGTATTCTTTATAACCTTCAAGCAAACAGCTAGAAAATTTTAATTTTAAATTTATCTTAAATTTTTCTGTTTTTCGAAAACTGTTTAAGTATAATTGGATTGGTGTTCACTTCAAGCACACAAATGTGATTTAGAGAATTATCTTAAATTTTCTTTTGAATTTAACAAAAGGAATCATGAAGTAATAAAAGACGTACCAGCTAATTTTTTATGACAATCTGTTTGCAATTCGGTTCATGCATATTCTTTAAATCAAATTTGCGAGCTTCAAGTAAACACCAATCTCATTATATCTTACAAGTCGTCGAAATATATAGTTAAACTGCCGCCAGTCGCATGCACTGACGCTTTGCGACGTTCTATGACCATCATCATAGTAAAACGGCAAACTGACTAGCGAGGATATGCGGCTCTCACCTTTAGTAGTCTCGCATACATTGAATATGACTGGAAAAGTCGACTACACAATTTTTTTGCAGTCACGAACATTAACCGTTTGCGGCTTCCGACACACAAATATTCATTGATATTACAATTTTACAATAATAGATTGTGCTTGTAGTGGTAAAAATTCTTTAAATCAAGTTTACGAGCTTGAAGTAAACACTAATCACATTTCATTTAACCAGTCGTCGAAAAACATAGCAAAACTACCGCCAGTCACGCGCACTGACGCCTTTCGATCTTCAATGATCATCATTAGAATACGACAGCAAACTGACTAGCGAGGATAAAACTGCATTGAATATATGTGGAAAGCAAAGTAATATATGCGGCTCTCACATCTAGTAGTCTTGCATACTCTGTCCTTGACTGGAAATGTCGGCTGCACAATTTCTATGCAGTCACGAACACTAACTTTTTGCATCTCTCGCCACATATGCATATTTAATGAAATTGAATATGAATGTAAAGAAAATTCAACGCAAAAATGATGTATTATTCTTTTGTCTTGTGTGCATTTTCCTCACTCCCTTCTCAACAGTTTAACCTAGTGGTGCAGGAATAACATATTATAGAATATGTTATGGATTGGTGAAAAATGAAACAATTCCATCTCCTACAGTTATTTCCATGATAGTAATATATGCATTAAATTAGCAAACATAGATTCCAATCAGATGTCATGATTAAACAAAAACAGATCAGCGTCTCCTTTGCTACTCGTACAGAAACCAATAATTTTTTTGCATTCTATACACCATTGAGCAAAATAATTCCCTGAGATGTTTACTAAGTGTGCTTGCAATCCATATCGCTTTTTCAGTAACTACGTCTTCACTAGTGATGCGTGTATTTAAAGAAAATATTTCCATTTAACCCTAGTTATATTGATAGAAAGACACTGTACATCCAACATATCGGTGAATTAAAATGCATGTGAGACCACTGAAAATGAGAGCTCCGTCTTAGAATTGCATAACGTTGGACATGCTTAGTGATTCTATCACCGTTTTACACTTACCTGTCTAGTTATGTTGGTGATGAAGGAAGGATGAAGCCTAAACGTTCGTGTCACCAACAGCCTTTTTCCTTTACCGTGCAATTATAACTGGTGAATTAAGTATTTATTACATGGCTAAATCCCGTTCTTTATAATTTGTATCATCTAACGCGCAAAAATTGAAATTTTGCTTCAATAAATTATGTCAAATTGGCTAAAGCTGTAAAAGGAAGCAATTGTCCTGAATACATCAATATTTGAACTCCATTTCCTGCCAAGTTTAATCTGTATGTGATTAACAAAACTATCGAAAATATAAATTAATCTTAGAGATAATAATAAACAATTTTTAAAACGTATTTATATAACAAGTGATCATTTCATTTTCTTAAAAATTGACTGGCCAGATATCGAACAAACATGAAAAATGATTAAAACCGAGACTGTATGAATGCGAACATAATCTGCCTATGCTAACTTCGATGTTTCGTTTGTGTAACAACTAATCCTCTGCTTATGCTGGAATGACATTTAGTCAACTTTGTATTCAAGTGATTCCACGTGACACCGAATGCAGCCTATCACCATTCATAGACAAGAATAAAATAAATACCACCCTGAAGGAAGCAGCCGAAATATGATTCATTCTACGCTTATGCCAACCTGACTGGTACACCAAGGATAAATTGTCAAGTAAATTATTTCATAATTTGTAGAATAAAAAGCATCAGGTGGAACAGAATAACACAAATACAAATCGCAAGTGTGTAGTAGGTGTTAAGCACATAGTAATAAATTATTTTTAATTGAGCCAGCAGGATAAATCAAAGACGTCACGAACGGAATGTATAATCTCATGTGCACATGCGTTTTGTGCTTACTGGCGACTCTTCAGTAGGAGCTGGTTCCACGCCCTATACCCACTATATATATGATCAATCAATGTGGGACAATTGGAGGGCACAATCTACAACGCGAATGAGTATACACGCAATATTGGATTTAACTTCATATAAAGTTTTCGACAAATCGATTTCAAAGTCAATTCACTATATTTAATATCTATCAAACCTGAAATGGAACCAACGCTGTATTTGCCGAATCGATATATGGTACCAACATTTTAAAGACGGTTTCTTTAGTTGATCTTTCAAATTATTTGTTTAACTCTTATTATTTATACCATTATTATTCCTCATTTTCCCATTTTTTATTATAATTATTATTACGTTTTTATAATTATTGTTATTACTCTTAGTCGTAATAGTAGTATTATTATTATTAGTTGTTGTAGTATTACTACTAATGTTACTACTACTAGTAGTAGTAGCAGCATTGTTAGTTGTAGCATTAGTAGTCGTATTAATATTATTAATAGTATTAGTAGCAGTAACAGTAGTATTAGTAGTATTAGTATTAATATTATTAATAACAGTAGTAGTAATCTAAGTTGTAGTTGTAGTAGCAGTAGTAGCAGTAATGGTAATAGCAGCAGTAGTAATAGTGTAATTAGTTGTATTATATTATTCGAGTATTTAAATTTAAATGATTTTAACGCCTTTTACGCGGAAGGGCCGCTTGTAAACAAAATCTGCATATATAAGATCTCTCAATATAATCGGAAATTACAAATAGCTTACAAAGATCCGACACGACAAATTATTTTATGTATTTGTCAATCTGGCAGGAAATAGTTAAAACTAGACATTAAAAGATATAAAAATACAGCCTCAGTTTACAAATTCATAGCTCGTAACATTATTTATATGAATATTAGAAATTGATTAGCCTCTTGCCAAAAATATATGAGCAATTCTACACATTACAGCAAGATCAACATTGAAAGGCCGTCATTTAACCCACAGTTGAAATACTAAACTGATTTCAGCATGCCCATGTATCCGTTTTAATTTACATATCCAGAAATAAGATAAAAATAAGTCACCACAAGAAATACACAAGATCATATAAGAAATATTAAATAAATATCCGATATTTTACTTTAATTTCCCAAACAGGAACTCAGAAAAAATTAGAACTTGTAGCAGGGTGATGGTATCCTCAATCATCATGATTAGCACACGTTCACAAAGTGATATGGCAATTGTTGCATGAATGTTTCGTGCAACTACGACAAATTTAATGTCTACCCAAGCGCTAGATCTTGTCTGGATAAGAATGTAAAAAAAGTATTAATCACTACAAATAAATTGCCTTCAACTCGATGACACAACTTGATCCAAACTGGATCGGGAATCTAATCAGTTTCATAATCAATCTGACAAAAATGTAGGGTATAAATAAATATCATAGTTCTTTGAGAAAGCTAGTCTTAATAAAATTCGTGTACCATTACCATGTGCAAAAGTAAAAGAAATTTTATCGGAGACTAGAACCATTTCTTTCAATGTCAACAAATGCACATCTTTATATATTTTTTTAAATTTATTTATTTATATATATATATTTATTTATTTATTTATTTATTTATTTAGCTCTTTAGTTATTGATTTATATAAAGGCCAAACAAAGCAGAAATTGTGAACGTGGGGAGAGTGTGAATGGATGAAACAACCAATCATTTGTTCACATCACCTTCAATTCAAGTTCAATGCCAAAACAAGCATCTTCCGCTTGCATAAATCCAGCTGCATTTTGTTTATCCATTATAGAATCATATGTTGCTAACTCCTTTCTGCTATATCATTTAGTAGGAACTTTAGATGCAACGTCTGAGAAGCATATGTGTGAGGTCTCAAAGATTTGTTTTGCGATTCCAGATTTATATACACCATTTGATTTAAAACAGGCGTGTGAATTGCAACGTACGTTTATTCGAGTAATTAACCGCTTACCTAGTAACAAATTAGTTCTGTTGTGACCAGAAGGATAAACCAGACAGCATGCTCTCTTAGGTGCAATACATACCTAACGTTGATGATATTTTCCTTGGTCTTAAGAGCAAGTTAAAATAATTAAATTTGCTAAAAATTGTTAAAAAAGGCTCATTTGAGTATCAGTAGCATGTCAGAGCATGAAAAAGATGATTCGCTGTCATTCTTAGCTGTACTAGTAAATAAAGATATTATCATTATATTTAATCAAACAATTTACCATAAACCAACCTGGTCTGCACAGTATTTGCGTAAGAAAGGTGTCTCGCCTATTCAATATAAAATATCAACTGTTCGTGGCTGTTTGTCAAGATTCTGCAGGTTAGTTAGTCCACGTTTAAAGGGCAACGAATATAATAAAGCAATAAAAGATTTATTGTATTTTGGCTAGCATAGACAATTAATTGAGTCAATTATTAAAAGGAGAAATTAACAGAAACTAACTTATTTCGGACCAGAAAAGAAAGCAGTTTATCTGAACATCCCATTGAAAGGAAATTCATTTTGCCGCACAGCAAACAAAAAGGTTGAATAGGCATTAACACGCACTTTTAATGCAGCAAAATTACGATTTTTATTTAAGTTAACATACATTCCTTTATCAACAATCAAAGAGAAACTTGCATTAACGTTAACATCAAATATTATTTGCCAATAGACATGCCAAATTTGTCAATAGAGTAACGTAGGCCGATCGACCAGACGGTAAATTACTCGAAAGAGAGAACATTGTTTTACGGCAAAAGATGAATACATGCGTGCAATTACGCAACACAAGTTAAAACTGCAGACGTATATTCTATAGACGAAGCATTTGACATAGTTACTAAATGCAATACCAAAAGGGAGCTAGCCACATACGAAGCCTTATCGATAAACAAATTGCAGCCGGATTTATGCAAGCAGAAGAAGCATTTTTGAGTATTGAGCTTAAACTGGCGGTGATGCATATATATATATATATATATATATATATATATATATATATATATATATATATATTCATAGTACCTTTCCGTGTGCAAAATAAAAAGAAATTTTAACACATAAAAGAGCCGATTCTTTCTCATTTTCTTCACAAGTATCTACAAATGAACATCTTTTTACATATAAATTGATAGCCAACACAAGAGAAAAATGTAAACTTGGAGATTGTGATATAAGGGAACCAACCAAGCAATTGCTTGCATCACCTCCAGTTCAAGCACACTGCCTGAACATGTTTCTTCTGCTTACATAAATCCGGCTGCAATTTGTTTATCTATAAACCTTCGTACGTGACGGACTCCCTTTCGTAATTTCATTTAGTAATCAATTAATTACTACGCGTGAGGTTTCAAAACATATATATATATATATATATATATATATATATATATATATATATATAATTAGATACAAGAACTGTTCCATTCTAATATTCTTCTCAAGTACATACAGCTCAGCATCTCTTTATATATATATATATATATATATATATATATATATATATATATATATATATATATACATATATATATATATAGATAAAGAGATAATGAGTTGTATGTAATAGAGAAAAATTTTAGAATGAAACAGTTCTTGTATCTAATTTTTTTTGTACAAAGAAATGGTACTATGTAATAACGTTGTGTTGCGATGTCCCGCTTACTCCGTAAAATAATGTGTGTAATCTTACGTTCTAAAATAATTTTACTTTTCTCTTTTTATGGTTTAAAATACTAGGTTAATGGCGTTCAATACTTATAAGCGATCTTCTTTTTTTTACTGAACGATTTTATAAACAGGAATATCTACAAACATTTCTCCAACGCTGGTTTCATATAATAAGAGCGACTTTAAATGAAATGTTGCGTCAACCGCAATTTTTAAATTTTATTTTTGTTTTCTTAAGTTGTGCATTTTGAACTCAATTATATAAAATTAATTTCGGTTATTCTCAGCAATAAGTATGAGCTTTCGGATAGAGAACATTTTTGCTATAAAATATGATACGTATTAGACCAAACAGTTACAAAACATTTACTCTTAAGGTTCACATGACTCTCATTTTTAACACCGATTATTTCGCTTGTATAAGAGTAACCAAGAGCATTTTTAGAAGACTTCACTTATAAAGTCTAAAAGGGCTCAAAATTCGTAAGCATTTTATTGAACAATTTCAAACAAAATAGAAAAAGTAAGATAATATTTTTGGCGGTGAAATAATATATACACAAGTATGTATTAGGCGTTCCGCACCTAGTAAAAAATTAGTTCAATTATGACCAGAAGGATAAACCAAAGTCAGTTTCAACGGAAAGTATAATCTCATGCTCATTTGTTTCGTATTTACTGGCGACTCACTATATATTTGGATGAGGAATTTAGTAAATGAAAGCGTCCTATATTTCCACATTCCTAATTCAAATATATAGTGGATAAAAGGCGTAATACCGGTTCCTACTGATGATTTGGCAGTAATCACGAAACGAACGTGCACGAGATTATAATTTGCTTCCATGCTGTCTTTGTTTTACTTCTCTGGTCATAATTAAACTAATTTGTTACTAGGTAAGCAACACCTACAGCGTAATTGCATATATCTTAGTTCTCCGCCACCAACAGTATCTAACTATTATATATTTAACTGAATGATCTCATGATTACTGCGAAATTAGATAACTGATATCGATCAAGTCCGGAGTGTATGGATTTATTGCAGTAACATGTGTTCAAAACTAGTTGTAATTCTCAAATTTTATGAACTATGGCATAAATTAAAATCCATCGTGTTGGTACCATGTACCGGCTCGGCAACCACAGTGTTAATATCATGTACCTTGCGGTACTATTGTTTTGGTATCGCGGTCTGACACAATAGCCATACTGTTACATATATTATGTTGAGTGAGTTAACGTTAAAGATGCACTGTCGCGACTATATGACTTTAGCTTCACTACTGCAAATTTACATATTCTTCTAGGAGATTGTAGCGTCCTATTTTCCTAAATTCCGCACTCAAATATATAGTGGGTAAAGAGCGTAATAGCAGCTCCTACTGATGAGTCACCAGTAAGAACGAAGCGAATGTGCAAGACATTATACCCTTCGTTCAAGCTGTCTTTGGTTTATTCTTCTGGTCATAATTGGAAAACAGAAAAAGCTTTAAATATTTTAAAGTGACCAGGTCTTAATACGTGTTTAACCATTCCATACAATAATCAACAATTGATTGATGGTAGATTGGGCAACAAATGCGGATTGGCTATTAACGACACTTGCGAAAAAAGAAGCAGCTATTAATAATTCATATTAATTGAAGTAATTTACTCTCTTTCTATAGGTAAAATTTGAATTTGGAATTCGAATTCCAAACCACTTTATTCATTTTGGAAAATGTATATATGCTAACTTATTTATTAAAAAAATGGTTGGAATAACAATTGTCTTCCTCCTACCCCGCAATATTTGGCAATGACTATCTTGATTACAATGTAGTAGATGAAACGCTAACACATAAGTTTAGCTGAATATCAGGTTGCACCTTCTAATTTGTATAGATTTCTTTGCCACGTGATATAATAATACAAAACACCATTAATAGATCCATCAAAAAAAAAGAAATTTATTTATTTAAGCGCTTGCATACGCTAGGTTTGTTTTAGACACACTTGCTTAAATAAAAGAAGAACTGCTGATCGACAATACAGTTGCTTTTTTACAACTAAATGTAACTAAAATAAAATAAATATTGTTAAATATAATTTGTGACCTACTACTTTTAAAATGTTTACTTCTTTCGCCAGTAACACCGAAATTATTCCATGGCTTTCAACAACAAATGTTTTTCAACTTGATAATTATTTACAGCAAAACATTTTCACAAAGCAGTATCCAAGAAAGTAACTTTAGTTGTTTCATCTCAATATATGTATCACTTTTACCTCTGCGCTTTTTTTATTGCACAACATTTGGGATGGCATATACTTTAAACTTTAGCAGATTGAATATTACAACACAACCACATGTATGGAACAATATCACCTATCGTGTTAAGAACGCGAATAAAAGTTCTGCCACTAGGCTACCTCAGGTTTCGTAAAGGCTAATCAAACACAAACATTTAAATAAAATAATCGAAAATTCATAGATTACTCAAGTGGTAATAGGATTTTTTAAGCCAAGTTTGCTAGCTTGATATAAATAAAAATTGAGTGTGGTGTGCTGTTGTGTAACGCAACAGGTTGAGTCATAGACTCTGAAAGAAATAAACACCGGTTCGTGCTCCGTCCACGGCAAACTTCTGGACAAGATGAAATCGGCTTACTGGATAAATAGCTTTCTCAAAAATAAAACACAATGATTATTTTATACTGAAAAATGTTTATATAATGGGACTGAAGTTTTATCAAATTCGCAATCTTGATTAATATTAAATCTGTCTATTCTTGAAAAACATACTAGAACTGTTGATAATTTGTATTGGAAAGGCACGAAATTGCTGTAATGAAATACTGTGCATACCAGGTTTTTTCATGTTAAATTGTTCTATTTAAAGTATATTGTGTAATTTACTTTAAAAATGCATCTAAAAAAGGCTGGAAATCATATTTTTCTTGCTCTGACGTGAAAGTGATATTCTCATGTGCTTTATTGAAACTTTGAAGCAATTTTCTTGATTGCGACCAGTTTTTATCATACACGTAACATATGTATTGATTACATTTACTTATGTCACTTCTTTATAATGTGTTCTCAAGATGGCATAGGAAAATCTCAAACAACACAAGAAATATTAGGCTCCCCTTTACCAAAACACCAATTTGTTTATGGATGCTTACATAAAAATAATGTTGGGCATATTGATTAAAACTTGAGTTTAATCTGGCACCGGAGATTGCAATAAGTTTGGGTCTACTGCCTTGACATTTATGTCAATATTTCTTCGAGTAGAACATGTGTAAACCAAGACGAAACATCAAAAGACATCATAATCTTACAGTCAAATGCTGTTTTGTTGCGAAGAACTAATATATATGCAGGTATGTATTAGGTTTTGCGAACCTAGTAATAAATTAGTTCAGTTGTGACCAGGGGATAAACCAAAGACGCGCCAAACGGAAGTATAATCATGCACATTCGTTTCGTGCTTACTGACGACTCATCGGTAGGAGCCGGTATTACGCCCTTTAACCACTATATTTGGTAGAGTATTGGAATAATGGGACGAACATTACATGCTGCAAATATGTAATGATTAAAAGGCTCTAATACTGATAGTCTGAAGCAATATTTTATGAATGCTCGTTTATCTAACTGTTTAACCTCTGGTCTAACTAATCAATTGTTACTAGGTTCGCAAAACCTAATACATCATAATCTTGTTATTAAAATTCATATCTTGAACCCTGTTAACAGTTTTAAATAAATCAACAGCCGCATAATTGGCTATCATTACATTTTAACAATAATTAATTGCGTGGGTAGTGGAAACAATTCTTTAAATGAAGTTTGCGAGCTTGAAAAAAATATCAATCCCATTGTATTTAACCAGTCGTCGAACAACATAACAAAACTACCGCCAACCGCAACGCACTGACGCGTTTCGACCTTCCATGATCATCATCAGAGTACGACGGCAAACTGACTATCGAGGATCAAACCGCATTTAATATATATGGAAATCAAATTTAGATATGCGGCTCTCACCTCTAGCAGTCTTGCATACATTGAACTTGACTGGAAATGTCGGCTGCACAGTTTCTATGCAGTCACGAGCATTAACTGTTTGCAGCTTTCGCCACATATACATATATAGGCAATACAATTTAACAATAATTGATTTCGTGGATGATGTTTACTTCAAGATCGCAAACTGTATTTGAAGAATTGGCTAGCAGTTTGCGCAATGTATCAGGCATACAAACTATCCATTTAGCGATACAGGGATCAGAGAAAATTACCATTGATAATATTGGTCTCATTGGACTACCTTTTTGTGTGCTCTTTTTATCCTAACATTTTTGGTGTAGTTCATTTATCTGATTTGAGCTTCTGTGTAATGACCTCATCAATTAAACCAGCATTTGTCAATATCTTATTTTAATTTACTGCTTTGCGCTCCACTTTGTCTATTTTATCTGATTTATCGTCTAGACGCGTGAATTTTGTAATGTCATTCAACAAGTTTTCCACCTTTTGTAGATAGTCAGACATGCCCATTATAACAACGCTCTCGCCTTTACCAGCGCTTAGTATTTTGGTGTCTGCATTTCTGCCGATACCTTTAAGCGCATTTCAATGTTGCCTTGTCAATGCATGCATTGGACGATTTAAAATATGAAGCCTGGTCAGCTTAATTAACCTTGAACCAAATTTTATAATCAATACTTGTAGATACTAAGTCGGCTGTTTGGTCAAATATCAATTCAAATGCTGCATCAAAATCAACATCGCATTTATTAGAAGATTGAATTCTATAATTTCATCCCATCGACAGTGCCTCCATTGTTAGTTGATCGATTGGCATATGTGATAAACTAAGCACACTTTTATCAATCTCAATCGATATTAAATCAGACAAAACCCTTGCTTTTATATCATTTTCTAATTTCTTCAATATTTTTTTAAATTTTATCCTAACGGTTGGCAAAAACATATGAAATCCCATTCTTGCAAAATGACAGTTTGGTCAATACACAAGATACACACCCGATTCTTGCCCGCAACATTGCATCATTTTATTTTAACTGCTCAAATTTTGAATAAGCCAACCTTGTAAGATTTCTTCAATTGACACGTAATTTGGACTTGCGTCAACTGCGCACCAAATCTCCTATGAACTGTAATTGCTTCATACACTGATAATAATGTTCCTTCAACAATAACGTTTTTGCACTCTACATATTAACGCTGCTAGTTCATCTAGACTTTTAAAGATTATTTTTGAACGCGATCGTTAATAAAATTCAAACTACCCTTTCCATGTGCAAAAAAGAAGAAATTTTATAAGATATTAGAACCAGTTCTTACTCATATGCATCTCAGGTATCTACAAATGAACATCTCTTTTTTATATAAATTGAAAAACTAAGCAAAATATAAACATGAAAACATGGAGTGAGAGAGAGTGAAAAAAGGGAAAAAACAATCAAATGCTTTCATCATCTTCTGTTCAAGCTTTGTGCCCGAAAATGCTTCTTCTGCTTGCATAAATCCTGCTGCATGTTATGTATCCATAAAGATGCGTATGTTGCTTTTAGTAATTATCTTAAATGCTACCTCTGGAAAATATACGTGAGGTTTCAACGACGTGTTGCGCAATTGCTGACGTATATTCACCACTTGATTTAAACAAGCGGTCAATTTACCATGTTCTTTCATTAGATTAATTAACCGTCTGATTGATCAGCCTACGTAAATTGATCTAAACTGACTAAATACAATATCAGAAATTAGTTAGCCACATATGAAGCTTTATGGATAAACATATTGCAGCCGGATATATGCAAGCCGAAGAAGCATGTTCGGGCATTTACTGATTATAAAAGTAGCAATATTCATTTAAATCGACGACGATAATAAATCATCAATTATTCAACAAGTAAGATAAAAGTATTGATCAGAGCAGTTCTAAAGTAATTACAAAAGAACTCTAAATAGTAAAATAAAATATTGGCTTTGGCGGGGACTAGGGATACACAACCATGAAGTGAGCAGCCTAACGTAGATAAATCGCATATAATGCCAGGCAGACTCACTCTTTTTAGATGTGCTCGCCTTTAATATACATTATTTGATATCAGTTATAGAGACTCATCAGAGATATTTACTTCTTAGACTGTCTCATTTTAAGTTTTCGATATTCTAGTGGTTTGAAAGTGCGTTTGTCAACTACAAAATTGTAGAAACTAGGCCAGAAATGTTATTAGTGACTCTAAACTAAGCAACTCGCAAACTGTGAAGGCAAGCTGGCTTTAACATTCAAGGGAGTCTTATTCAGTCTAGACAAAGCTCATAGTCAGACAGAACGTGAAAGGCTCAGCCTAGACTTTTCCGATTTTGACTCTCAGCTACCAAATGCTCTCAGATATTGCCAAACTCTTGGCGCTACGAAGTTGACGGTGATAAATGCTTTTTTGTTGAAACTTCATATTACGGCTAACTGAAGGGTCGCATAGATTTGACAACTTGCTAGAGTGCTACATTTTATTATCAAACCATGGAGTTTTAGCATTAAGCTATTGTGATTGTAACTAAATGACTGTTCGTATTTAATAAACACGTGAAATATTTTGCCACTTCTTTCCATGCTCCTTGCGGTATTTTCCTTGTCAGACTAATATTGAACGATGGAGCTGTTTGCATTTTGCAGACAGTAAATGTTGACTTTTAAGCAACTCTGTGCTAAGTGTTAATTAACGCATATAAAAAAAAGCTTCAGAATTATATAAATATACTCGCGTTGTTGCGTACTTCCGCTGGCGTTGCAGTGAAAGTCTCACAACACCCTAACTATGACATTCTTCTGCAAACGCGACACAATCTCGACTGCAGCTTCGTCCCTCTGGTAATAACACAGAATGTTTAGATTGCAGTGTTATAAATTCAAATTGGTATGCAATTTCAGGCACTGTTAATTAGTAATATGATATACTTGTGCATCTGGTTCTACTTCAATTTGTTGACAGACCGTTTAGCTGAATGCAGTTTGAACGATTGTTTTACAAGTGTCCTCGTCATTGGTAATGTTTGAGACGATAAGTGTAAACAGTTAGCAAAATCACCTCGTTCGCAATTACGAATGCCAAATTAAAGTAAAGAATCTTGTTTTGGCTAGATCAATAGGACCTATAATATTAGAAGAAAGGATCGAAGAGATAATTTTGATTATGTCCAAGCAATACATGTTTAAATAATGCAGTTTCCAAAAAAGAGACCATTCTTTCCATTAAGTCAGCGTCTAATATCTAATAAAATGCAAATAAGAACATTGCTAAAATCTACGTTTATTCATATAAAAGTACATAATAGACTTTTGCGTAATATGATTTGTAAATAGCTTACCTGGTGTAACTTAATAGTATTACCCTATTAGAATACCAACAGTAGTGTTGTTTAACATTAAAGCAACGGTGTGCTAGATGGTTGAAACTTATGTTAGTTGAATAAATTATTTTTTACCGATGAACTAGTTAAAAGTAGATATTTGATTCAGTGAATGGCCTATGGGCCAACTTTACAATTTGCAATGGAATATTGTACGATTTGATGCAATGAAATTATTAATGGCTTACTGGTTTACCTTCTATTAATATTTATTATATAAGAATAAGAATATATAAGTTTAGCGGATATGCAACTAAATTTAACGTATACGCTTCAAGTCGAACATCGTTTCACAGTGTATTTTCCGCAAGCGTCATTGGCAGTTAATTAATTAATCTAGTAAGTAGTGAGGTTAAATTAAAAAATTAAAAACATTTTTTAAGTAAACGAAAGGTAAGCATGGCAAATGAATTAATGATTTTTAGAAAGCCTGATGGCGTTATAAAATACAATATGAGGCCAAGTTGGCTTATTTATACGAGTAACAAAGAAAGAGTATATTCATTTGCCTGTCGTTATGAAGCGATTTCTTTAATTTAATTTACTTGCTTGATAAATCATTAAACTAAGGTCAATTTTCCAATTTAGACTCTAATTCAGATTTAAACATGCATGAGGCTGTAGAGTAGATTATTTACCTGCAGTGCAAGGTATGTGGTAATTAACGGACCGAGTCAAAAGTTAATCCTAACCCTTGAACATATTTGTTTAAATATGTCATATAAACTATAAAAATACGAAAAAATGTCACATGTTTAAGATTTTATATATTATAACTATAAACTACACAATGCAAAAGCTAGCATAGACTTTCATCAAAGAGACCGGTTTCGTCATTATTGAGATTCGATCAAGTACTTAACGAGTAAAAATGCTTCGCCTGTAGGAAAGTCTAATCAAAAGTTTAATTGAAGACGAACTTGAATTCTTTGTAGGTTGCGGTAAGTATTGCACATTGGATTAATTTAAGACTTCAAAGCGAATGCACACTGGTTCGAGCCCCGGTCACTGATAAATCTGGCAAGAAGTTGACAAGTTCCAAATATTGACGAAGCTGATTTTCTTGAAACAAACAAAACATGTATAATTACAGTTAAATACTGTTTGTTGCGAAGAACTAATATATATGCAAGTATGTAATAGGTTTTGCGAACCTAGTAACAAATTAGTTCAGTTGTGACCAGAAGGATAAACCAAAGGCAGCATGAACGGAAAGTATAATCTAATTCACATTCGTTTCGTGCTTACTGGCGACTCATCAGTAGGAGCCGGTATTACGCCCTTTAACCACTATATATTTGGTAGAAGAATGTGGAATAATAGGACGGTACAATCTCCTAGACGAATGTGTAAACCTGTAATAGTGAAGCTAACATAATCTAAAGTCAACGACAATGCGACTTCAATGCTAACTCACACTATATAATATATATACCGAGTCTGTAAAGGATACTAACACTATGGCTATTGTGTTAGTAACTGATACCTTTTTGAAATCGATGAGTACCGGATACTAACACTATGGTTTCCGAGTCGGTACATGATACCAACCTGATGGATATAAATTTATGCTAAAGTTCACCCAAATTGAGAATTACAACAATTTCCGAACACCTGTTACTCCAGTTAAACCATACACTCTGGCCTTCATCGATATCAGTTATCACATTTCGCGGTAAGCATGACATCATTCAATTCAATATATTACAGTTAAATACTGTTTGTTGCGAAGAACTAATATATATGCAAGTATGTATTAGGTTTTGCGAACCTAGTAACAAATTAGTTCAGTTGTGACCAGAAGGATAAACCAAAGGCAGCATGAACGGAAAGTATAATCTCATGCACATTCGTTTCGTGCTTACTGGCGACTCATCAGTAGGAGCCGGTATTACGCCCTTTAACCACTATATATTTGGTAGAAGAATGTGGAATAATAGGACGGTACAATCTCCTAGACGAATGTGTAAACCTGTAATAGTGAAGCTAACATAATCTAAAGTCAACGACAATACGACTTCAATGCTAACTCACACTATATAATATATATACCGAGTCTGTAAAGGATACTAACACTATGGCTATTGTGTTAGTAACTGATACCTTTTTTAAATCGATGAGTAACACAATAGCCATAGTGTTAGTATCCTTTACAGACTCGGTATATATATTATATAGTGTGAGTTAGCATTGAAGTCGTATTGTCGTTGACTTTAGATTATGTTAGCTTCACTATTACAGGTTTACACATTCGTCTAGGAGATTGTACCGTCCTATTATTCCACATTCTTCTACCAAATATATAGTGGTTAAAGGGCGTAATACCGGCTCCTACTGATGAGTCGCCAGTAAGCACGAAACGAATGTGCATGAGATTATACTTTCCGTTCATGCTGCCTTTGGTTTATCCTTCTGGTCACAACTGAACTAATTTGTTACTAGGTTCGCAAAACCTAATACATACTTGCATATATATTAGTTCTTCGCAACAAACAGTATTTAACTGTAATATATTGAATTGAATG
This sequence comes from Eudiplozoon nipponicum, assembly GCA_029291075.1. NCBI lineage: Eukaryota > Metazoa > Platyhelminthes > Monogenea > Mazocraeidea > Diplozoidae > Eudiplozoon > Eudiplozoon nipponicum. The sequence continues at coordinate 35,437 of JAQBSW010005015.1, read as the reverse complement.
ATGTCATGCTTACCGCGAAATGTGATAACTGATATCGATGAAGGCCAGAGTGTATGGTTTAACTGGAGTAACAGGTGTTCGGAAATTGTTGTAATTCTCAATTTGGGTGAACTTTAGCATAAATTTATATCCATCAGGTTGGTATCATGTACCGACTCGGAAACCATAGTGTTAGTATCCGGTACTCATCGATTTCAAAAAGGTATCAGTTACTAACACAATAGCCATAGTGTTAGTATCCTTTACAGACTCGGTATATATATTATATAGTGAGTTAGCATTGAAGTCGCATTGTCGTTGACTTTAGATTATGTTAGCTTCACTATTACAGGTTTACACATTCGTCTAGGAGATTGTACCGTCCTATTATTCCACATTCTTCTACCAAATATATAGTGGTTAAAGGGCGTAATACCGGCTCCTACTGATGAGTCGCCAGTAAGCACGAAACGAATGTGCATGAGATTATACTTTCCGTTCATGCTGCCTTTGGTTTATCCTTCTGGTCACAACTGAACTAATTTGTTACTAGGTTCGCAAAACCTAATACATACTTGCAAAACATGTATAACCCTATATGAACAAATAAATTATTTAAATATACACATTGGTGCTTTCGCTACTTCTTGTCAACTTATTTTAAAATGAAAGTAATTGAAAAGATGGAGCGAAAACGACGCTGAAATAAATATAAATAAATAAGTAAATAATAAAACTTAAATAAAAAATAAAACATATAGCTAAAATATTATTTATCAAAAGTTATTCGTAGGATCCCATCTTGTTGCTTACATATCTTTCTATAACCTATTGCACACATGATGAGATTAGGTAAACCGAGAATTAGCGGATTACTGCAATATGATCGAAAATTTTTTAAATTTGTGATCTTTCTACGTATCTGGAAGAGCAATTTAAATATCGAGACATCACGGATAGGCGTGTATGTAAATCCATAGGGTTTGCTTATAGTTATTATAAAAATGTCAATTTAGTAGAGTACACATATGTGTATATAAGTTGCTGTCTGCGTGGGGAGGTTGGCGTAAATAAATTTGTGTAAACATTTGAGTATAAGAGAAAAGGTATGGAGACCGGATATTATGGCAGACAATAAAAAATACTTTATGAATTAAAATAAATATCAATAGATCTGTCTTAAATGAGGAAATCACATTTTTCACATGTTGTTCGTTTTCCTGTGAGTATGGTGTCAATCTTGAAGATGGGGCTGGAAATGAAGTCTCGAAAAATTCGGAAATAGTTTGATAAATTTTGTTCCAAAGTCATTTTAAGATAAACAGCTAATGGAAAACTGCAAAATGAAGGGACAGGTGAAAACCCATCAATCAAGACCCAAAATCGGTGCATCGGGAAATGTAAAGGATTCAAGATTTTACTGACTTACGAGTGCTATCAATTGTCCCGCACAAGAAAACGGTGGCAAAAGTACACACATGAAGGACAGCACTGCGCAATTTACAGAAACATTTAGGAAACTCCAGGAGTTTAATTCTGTTAGTAGGCTATCTATGGCTTAATGACCAATCCTTTAGCTTATATAGTTAAACGAACATTCGTTGCACGGGCAGTGATAACAATTACTATAATGAAAGTTGCGATCTTGATATAAGCAACTGACCCATTAATTATTTACATATGCCAGTATAAACTAAGAATTGTATAATGTAGAATAGGCAATTCATCCAGTAGACCGGTTTCGTCCTTATTGGGAACTCATCACATACTGGCCGGAATTTGCGGCGGATGTGCCCAGGTTCAAGCCCTGCCCTCGGCAAATTCTAGTGATTATGTGTTGAATTCCCAATAAGGACATAACCGTTCTACTGGATGAGTTGCCTTTTCTACACTATACCATTCTTAGTTTATACTGACATATGTAAGTAATTAATGGGTCAGGTGCTTATATCAAGATCGCAAACTTGATTATAATAATCGTGTTGCTAATAGTACCTGATTTCTTATTTTATAGAAGAGGGAAATTTTCCGACTTTCATCGCTTGCTTCAAATTTTATCTCGCGTTTTCATGCAACAAGCAAGCGTAAATACTGGCATTTTTTCCTGTTTAAACAAATGCTACGATCTGACTTATTCGGTTCTGCTACTACTGAATTTGATGAGGATAATGACGATGTTGATTCTGGTGTTGATGATATTGGATATGATTAATCATCCTAATGGTAAAACTCGTTATGGAAACTCAAATAAATAGTTAGTGTGCCTATTTCTGCTCCAATCACTTAAATATACTTCTTTACTGTTGTTCTCGTTGTTGTTTAGTGGTTGTTGACGTTTTGCTTCAATTAGTACTTGGATTATTTGCTTCCAATGCTGTTGGCTCTGATGATATTGTCTTAGCGAATTTTGTTCTAACTGTTGAGTATACTATTAATAACCATGATGAAGATGCTAGTGATGATGTTGACGCCAAGATTCTTCTGATAAGCAGAGTTCTTTTGCAATTTTGTGATTTATTATTGTAAATATTATTGCATTCGATATGATATATTTAACAAAATTATTTTGACGCGTTGACATGAATTCTTGTTTTTGAACTTTGTAATTTTCCTAGACTGGCACATCTTGATATCTATGTAATCATGTTGATAAATGTCCTTTTTGGGGTTACACTCAATCTACACATATTTGATTACTATTTTTGCTTATATTTAGTGAAACAAAATAAAAGCACGATGTTCAAATTCTAAAAGGCTCTAATTTATATTGATTATATGTCAATGTTGTACGTATTACAGAATGGGAAAATTACACTCGATCTAAACAACTGCCTTCCACCAATAACTTAGAACTTTACGATCGATCGATTTTATATTTATTATTAGCGTCGTAATCCGGACATCGTACAATTTAAAATTTTATATTTGTTTATACTTCGTTGCCGAAACCTAACGTGAATGTACGTTGCTCTTATGCATATCGGGATTATTAAGCAGTAACCTCGTATGAGACTCACGTTGTGTCTTGCCTAGCCTACAAACCCAATATGACGGTTCGCTAATTCATGGAATATTTGAAAATTATATATTTAAAAAAATCAAGCCATGGTAATCCCTAATTTTGTGGTACGACTGTGTAGATGAACCATGAACAATATGAACTATAAAGTATCTATACTGCATCGGCCATCGCGTAGGATGAAAAAACGTTGCCCTATCAAAAAGTCGTGCAGTATGAATAAGTGAAATCAGGCAAATTCAGACAACTTCACCTCAGAGTCTGCCTCTGTTCGTTCTCTTTTCCCTATTCAATCTAGCGATAAGGCTTTTTCAGATGCTATGAATATGGTGGATGTTGGTCATATCACGGAGCTGAATGTCGGACTGCCAAACATCAAAACCTTTTCAAGTAAATCAGTAGATTTGGTTTCAACTGCAGCACATTTAATGTGCAAATATTGAAATGAACTGGATGACAAGAAATATCTGCACGTACGCTGGATAATTTAGAAATCGATACATGGTTCGCATTTGAAGCCAGAATGTAGGATCCTAAAACGACTACAGAAATGGATACACCATCCACAACTACGCGTTATTAGCTTCTCAAGCCGATAAATGGGGGTGGTGGTATCGTCCTATGCTCACGACTGGAAGCCTGTTTAACCCAATTTATCCTAGTAAAAATTTGATTTTGTACGGCATGCTTAGACACATCTACTACATATATATATATATATATATATATATATATATATATATATATATATATATATATATATATATACATATATATATATATATATATATAAATTTATTGCTTCAATTTTCACCATTATTTAAAATATAAGAACAAAACAACGAACTCCATGGAATAACATTTATTCATAAATCTTATTTCTACAAGTATCTTCAGCCATTGTTCTGGATTCGTTAGTATATTCGTTCATCCAATCCCAACCGTACATTTGTCATAACCAATCTCCTCTTCGTTATGCTAGCCTTCGTTTTGCACAATTTAGACCACTAATTTTGCGCAATTGAGACCACTCATTTTGCGTAACGTCATTTGGTGTGTCATCGCTTTCATTGTATTTGCGTCCGTAATTGATGGACGTGTCGTATTTTGCGAAACGTTGGCTATTTTTGAAGGCCTGTCAGTTATGTCTTTGTTCCAGTCCAATTTAATTTCTTTTTGAATTATTTTCTGCACGTTTAAGCAGGGCTTCAGCTTATTAATTGCAATAACTTCAAAAGCCAGAAGCAGTTTCTCTGTTTTTGCCTTGTAGAGAACTGAAAAATTGTTATTACTAACAGCATGACCTGTGAGTAGTACATGCTTGCAAATTGCTGATTTTTGTGCAGGAGCTGCACCCCTCTTCAAAAGATTTTGAAGGAGATGTTGATTTATTCTAGTTTTGAGCCTCTTTTTGATATGCCGATGTACTGAGCGTTGCAGGTACATTGAAATTTGTATACAGACAAAGGTGTTGACGTCACAGGGAGGCTATCTTTTTCATTCGTGTGCATCAGTTTTGTTGTGTTGAACACCACTCTCATTTGTATTGATGGAAACTGTGCTTTAGTCGCTCGAATTACTTTTATTTTGAAGATTTCAGCTGGAAGATCACCTCAAAAGGGAACACTAAGCGTTACTCTCTGGGGAGTTTTCTTTCCCTCAAAATTGGTCTCGATTTTGTTGTGTTGCCTCAAGTTGTATTCGATGAACCAGTCCAGATAGCCATTATTTCTCAACGCTTCGCGAAGCAAATTTAGCTCTACTTCAATGTTGTTCGGTGAACAAATCCTGCGTATTCGTGTGCCCAAATTTATTATTAGGTTCCTTTTGTACGCCCTTGGCACACTACTCATATAATGGATATACTGTGCAGTCCAGCTTGATTTCTTGTGAACTGACCTTGAGATAGTACCTTCTTCATCTCGCGTTATTCCTACATCTAGGAGGAATAAATATGCGTCTTTTTCTTCTTCTATTGTAAACTTGATTGCTTGGTCTACCTTGTTTATGTTATGTAGTAGTGCATTTGTATCTTCATCCTTTTGAACGACCATGAAAGTATCGCCAACGTAGCGTACGTAAAAATGAAATATATATATATATATATATATATATATATATATATATATATATATATATATACGTACAAAAAGTAACTTAAATTAAATACTGTTTTTTTTTGCGAAGAACTAATATATATGCAAGTATATATTAGGTGTTGCGAAACTAGTAACAAATTAGTTCAGTTGTGACCAGAAGGATAAACAAAGGCAGCATGAACGGAAAGTATAATCTCATGTACATTCGTTTCGTGATTACTGCTAACTTAAAATAAGTCAAATTGGACTTAGAACAGAAACATAACGCACAGGCTTTCAAAAGTAGCAAACATTTCTCAAAATATAACACACCCATTTATTGCGGACATATTCAAAATTAAAGCGATGACATCACATGGCATTACAAAAAATAAGCAATCGAAGTTGTATAATTTCAAGACAAATAAAGCGAAGAAGAAACTGGGTACGCCAACTGTAAAGTTATCATTTGTTGTTCGAAAATATCATTAACGAATCCAGAATAATTGCTATAAATACTGGTTTATATAATATTTATTAATAAATGTTATTCCATTAATAACGATTCTTTGTTATCATATTTTTTTTAAATTTTGGATTCAAATACTCCCATGGATCATATATATTTATAAATGCATGTATATAAAGGAAACTAATGTCAAGTATTTATTATATAAATACAGCCTCTTTAAATTTAATGTTGCATAAAATAGAAAATGAATTTGATTAGCTTGACTGGCTTCGTCCTAAATGGGCACTTATCAGTGGTTGGCGAAATTTTCCTGACTTAAATTGGAGTCCAAATTGCTTAAATGATTACGTGCATACACATTAGGTCAGGTTAGATTAGAGTATATCAAACTTACAACATGTTCATACATTTGTATTCCCACCTAGCGACGCCCATCTATCTATATCACGATAATATATTAACGATTTTTCTACGTATTATCCGAATTGCTTTTGAATGTTTAGACCTATTGAAACAAATATTCTCTTCAAACTGGGCGGACTAACAACTGGCAAATAGGATTCCATCGACACTAATCCTCAAATACACAAACCAAATTATTTGCTGATAACATTTAAATTTTCATCGATCAACTGAAACAATGCGAAAATCTCCAAAACAGAATACTTACCTCCGAAAATTAGTCTAAGACATATTTTCAGATTCGCAAACATCAATCACAACTTACACAAAATGCACACAATAAAACAACAACTAAGAAACGTAGTTTGAAAACTTCTAATTATACCTCCTCCATTCCCCATTTAATGGATTAAATATAATTTTCTTCATTTATTTTGAACGGGTAAATTATTTTGTACACCAAACATTTGTGTCACGTAGAGGAAAAATATATTACCAAAATATAAAAAATGGCAGAATTAACTGTATTACTGATTTTATTTAAATCAAAATTATTATGGAGATTATAACAAGTGCAAAATCCACCTTATGCGAACTTGATAAATTTGTTTATCATGGATATAAGATTCTATCATTTTATTTTGACATATTTGCTCATTGTAGAATAATCAGTTTATTCTCTAATCATAAACTGACTAAATTTATTAAAGAACCAACTAGAGGATCTACAAGTTTGGACCATGTCTACTTAAAAATGTAATTTGTAGTTCGGTAGGTTTAAGTTTTTCTATTTTTATTTCCATAAATCGAATAATGAAAAGGCCGTGTTAAGATGGAATGAACTGTGCAACCCAGATTGAAGTTGGTACTCTGAAGTAAGCATAGCACGGTTGTATTTTATATATGGAAACTTACGAATTCATCATTTTAGCGTTCAGAATTCTAAACAATCTGTTTTAGAGTTTAAATTTTTTTCGACATGTTACTGAAACAGAATTGTGGAAGAATATGTACGATAATAATAAAAAGAGTGATATTAACAGGTTGAGATTCTATAGAGAAGCTAAAACAAAATTTTAAGAACTATCCATTCGCAGATAATCGGTCAAAATTAAAAAAAGCGCAAATTTAGGCTACACACATAAGAATGAATGTTGCATGCATAAATCAAATGGGCTGAAACTGCTGTTTTATAGAACGGAAAATAATTATTATTGGAATTAGCGGATTTTTTTGGCAAACTGATGTACGATTTTCATAAATCGAGTCGTATGACTGACATGCAAAATTATTTTTATAGAAATGAATGGTAATCAGAAAATGACCGAGATAATCTATTCATGTTGAGAATTAAATTATTGGGATAAAAGCATCAGTTGAACATTGTAATAAAAAGAGGTAATCTATTCTACTTACCTTCTGTTTTTAATACTACTTGTCCACTCATAAATAAAATTTGGAGAAATTGAAGTTTTCCATCCAGTATTTGAGCGATAATTGTACACCGATTACCTAACGAAACGTGATGATGATTTTCTATGATTATATACAAATATCTAGCATTCGTTCGGTTTTTAAATTTTATTGAATGATCGTTATTAGATTACCTTATAAAAGTCAACAAGGATTTAAAGTATGACTGGCATTTGAGAATATCCTGTACATTTACAGATGCTATTTCTTAATTAAAATTGAAACATTATTGCAATCATTACAGTGTGGTCTATGTCAAAAAACAACAAATGTGAAGCAAGTTTTTTTCTACATGAATGTTCAACAACAGTCAAATGTACATATAATGGGATTATTGCCCATATCATGTTCGCAAAATTAACTAATTTACTCGTCACCACCACTCGTGCAATCACTGATTGTTTCATTGTATAAATCTTCAAGTTAATAACAATTTCCCAGATAGCATTATGTTTTTTACATATTGAGAGATTGAAGGTGGCTAGTTGGAAAAATATATTCAAAAATACGCTACGTAGGCTCTCCCTAAAGTAAAGATTAACCAAAACACAGTATATAACTGATAATGTTATGTAGTACGCGGCAGGTTGGCGAAGTGGATAGAGTCAAAGACTTCGAAGCAATTGCGTCTTGTTCAAGCCCTATCCGTGGCAGAATTGTGGACAGTACTTGAAGAGTTCCCAATAAGGACTAAACCGGTCTACTGGACAAATTTCATTTTCTATTTAATAAAATGTTTAGTTTATAATGTTATAATCACTTAGTTTCAGAAATTGTTTATCTTATTTTAAATATGATTCAAATTCACTTATAAATCCTAGAAGAACATCACAATTAATTTTGGCTTTGTTAACAACTTATTTTAATCAGATGTAGCAAAACGTTTATAACCCGTATTTATAAAGATTTCCCATCGGGACAGTTCTAAACTTTTTACAGGCCGGTTTTCTTAATGTGAAGTAAGCTAAAAAAATTGATATCTTTATCATTTCATCGTACTGCCTTTTAATATAACCGTATGTTTACCGGAAAGTCTGAAACACTCAAACGAGTTTACAACCAGCACACTCGATTACATCGAAATCTAATCTCGGCGGACCAAACTAGTAACTTTCTACTTATCAATATTCCAAAGTAAATTGAACAAAATTAGCGTCCTGTCTGCAAAGTGTAGAATTTTATTATTCAAAATGCAGAAAATTTTAAATTTTTATCTCCCATTGAATCTTGTAAGTGAACTTATTTTTTAATTTCTTTTTGGTTTTCACTCGGTATTGGGATCATTCACTGTAGCTCCATGCAAAATGCATGAAATTAATGCCTGTTATTTCATTAATAAAGAATTTTACTTCGCTTCTTAGCTTATCACAGTTTATTACTAGAATTTATAACTTATTTTGTCATTATAAGCTATGGGAAAAGCTGATAATTGAAGTTCGATTATGTTAATAAATGTTGCGAATTTTATGTAAAAATTTATTTCATTAAATACATACATTTGTCAGTATAAAATGGGCATTGTAAAATAAGAAAAGGCAAATCATTCAGTAGAGCATTTTTAGCCTTGTTTGGAACCATTCGCGTACCGTCCAGAATTTGCCAAAGACATGGCAAGAGCCTGGGCGCGTCTGATTCGGTGTCTGTGACTATGCGTGATCTAAAAAGATGCCACACTGAAGAAAAAGCTAAGGAAGAAACTATTTACTATGTAATTAAATGACGATTGGTTGCGTGGGCGGTGATAATATAAAAACCTGAACCATTATGTACTTACGTGTGAAAGTATATAAACTAAGCATTGTAAAGCGTGGAAAAGTCAATTCATCCAGTAGTCCGGTTTCGAATATAACAGAAAATTGTGTGTAGAAGGCGACAGAGTCGCTCAGTGGTTATAGGAATAAACTTAGAATCAGACGTGCCTAAGTTCGAGCCATGTTCACGAAAAATTCTGGACGTTACGTGAAGAGTTCCCAATAAGGACGAAACTGGCCTACTGGATGAATTGCATTTTCACATTTGTACAATAATCGTTTATATTGGCAAATGGAAATGATCGTTATAACAAGATTGATACCTTGATTTAAATAAATTTTATCACCTCCCGCGCAACAAAGGCTCGTTTAATTAAATTTTGATTACCTCAGTACTTCCGCTCTTAGTTTATTGTCTACCTCCATACATATTTTCTAGTTTCCTCCTCAATTATATCGTAGAATATTAACGCCAAACATTAGCCTGATACTATTATCTTCTTCTCCTTAATGGACTCTGGATGTGTTTGTTCTTTATATAAAGCATTTTAAGAATGGTTTCAGATTCTTTGTGCACCATAAACACTGCTTTTAATGAATAATAATAATAATAATAATAATAATAATAATAATAATAATAATAATAATAATAAAATTTACATTAAGATTTAATTTTAAAACACTTGAAGTAGGATAGATAATTTTAACACATAGGTGGGTAATAAATGCCTCATTCTAACTTTCCTAAAATGTCTGGCCCTAACCATATGAAAAAATTTCGTTGTTTATGTACATATATTTAATAACAAATCTGTAAGAAGAAAGGAGAAATTATTTTTTGAGCATTTATTTTAACTTTTATTAGTAAAATGGGTTAATTCGTTAATTAGAACTAGAGTACTTGTAACACCATTCATGTTTGTAAATCAAAATTTAAGAAAATCGATATAGGCAGGAGAACATAATTGAACAAGTATTTAAATTAAATATGATTGACTGGCTTTACTCATCTAAGTTTATATAAACTGGCCCAAATCATTTTGTGAATAAACTTTACGCCACTTTACCATCGACGCTTGAACCAACACATCCATAGGAGACTCCGAAATGTATATTTACTGCCACGGAGGAAATGACAATGATCAGATTTAGTAAAATCAACGATTAACTGATCGAATGACCCCTATCCAGGATAGTTGTACAATTGAGAATACACACTGACAACTAATTTCAGTCTCGCCCTATTCACAGTCAGGTTAGATAGTTTTAATTTAAAACAAATGTACGACGAAACAGAATTTCAAATTAAGAACCGTTTAAACTCAATGGTTTTCAAAATCAAAAATATGATTAATAGAAAAATATTGCTTTGCATTTTTTAACACAGCGCTCAGAAATATTATTGATTGTTTTATCTGATATTATATTGTGCGCATTCTAAACGTAACAAATCAATCGTATTGTTCTTACTGACCAAGCACAAAAGGGTTCTGCTTCACTTTCCATACGAAATAACGGCTGATTAATAATTCAAAATAACAGGAAACCATTGAATTTATTTAAAAATAAAAACATCTTTATTAATATAATTTATGCTTAAAACATCGTTAAAATCCCAAAATGTGATTCGCTTTTGTTTGAAATTTTGATTTCCTTCAAGTTTGCATCATAAATTCGTTTGCTTTTAATTTTGCTTAGTTATTACCGCATCATTGATTTTAAATAAAGGAATATGAAAGAAGAAATTAATTAATTAATAATTTAACTAAATAGATAGCAATATTTCTAGCCCCTTTGTTGTAAAGTGAAATCTACGTATAAATTAACTTGGAATTGAAGTTTGAAAACAAGCAATTAGAAAATTTAGAATAAGAACATATAAAGAATTTTGTTAAAACCAAAAACGTCCAATTAATTAGCCGCAATAAATAGATAATACTAACCTCAAAACGTTTACGGCTTATATACTTTGAGAACATAACAAAGTTCTTAAAATAGTTAAGTACTAGTAGTTTATACAGAATAGGATTATAAATGATGCCCTTTTACATAAAAAAAAACTTCAAACGAAAAAAAAGAATAAGTTTTTAAATTAAGCTAACACGGTTTTCGTGAGTGGTGATGGCAATTGCTTAAATCAAGTTAGCGAACCTGAAATAACACCCATTCTTATTTATTTAACCGATTGCAAAACATAGTATGCCTACTTCCAGACGTGTGTCAGGGTACGTTTCTGCCTTACATGGTCATCATCAATGCAAGGAATCAAATTAAAAATCAAAAATGAAACCTAATTAATTGTTAACCAGAAATACAGCTCTCACTCCTAGTATTTTCGCATTAATTGTACTTGAATATAAAGTCAGACACATAATTCAGATGCAGTCACGTAAACGACCTATATTCAGCTTTCACTCCACTAAACTAAACTTGTAATATTACTGTGGAAAGTAAAAAAGAAATCGATGTTTACTTCAAGTCTGCAAACTTAAGTTTCCAATTTGAATTACACAAAACTGAAGTAGTTTTAATCACAGAAGATTAAATTTTGTGCCTAGCATACAGTAAGCGTCTTCGAGACGACTAAATGAACAACATAGCAAAATTTCTTTAAACGTATTAAGGGGCACCGAATGTTCTGATGAGTTACCCGGAATTTAATTATAAGGCTACCCGGTTCTTGTGTAGCAAAACAAGTGTTTTCCTCATTTTGAGTTAAAGGTTGAACAACCGGTTGGGATCTGGACATCAAAATATCCGGGATAAATTTGAGGACAATGAACGTAAGATCCCTGATTCGCAAAAAATGACCAGGTTATTAATTAATTCTATGTCGTGCAAAAATGATTATTGTAGACATTATTCGATTATAAGATGTTTGAGTAGTTTAATAATAATGAGGCATCTATCGTAATTGAGAACCCGTATAAATATAATGCAATAGATTTAAAAATTTAATAAATATTGTGACGAAAAATATGAGAAAAACTTGACTCACAACGACACCAACAAAGAAATGCGTTCTACTATGGTTCCATAACAAATTAATGGTTAAGAAAGCCCAGAGCACACGAAGAATCGATTTAAGCGTCAACCACTTATTGCTACTCAAAAGAAAATCTTTTTTTCCTTTACAATATGCATTTCTTTATAAACTTTTACTAATATATACAGTCTCTTCGAATTTTGGTCATACGAACAGTCATCATTCACGATTCTAATTAGAGCTGGTGTCACCATGGTTGTCGGCAGACATGGACTTATGGAAGATTGCGGGTGGACACACGGCCATCTTGGTACCTCCCGTTACTACAAACTTTGCTGTGCCAAAGACGGAGAAACGCAGAATAGATGCGGCCTCGCTCAACGCTATTGGTCATTTTTTACCATGCAGCTGCAACTGAACGTTTGCTCAAACGCTCTGACTATGCTCCGGTGGATGAGCTAAGATAACTTAATTGCTTTCAAAGTGAATTGCTTTATAAAGATTTGGCTTATAATGCCCGACCAATAAGATTCAAGTTAATTATTTGACCAATTATAACAATATGCTCATTTGAACTCGATTTTGTGGCGAGAGCAAAATTTTTGGATGTTACATTACTTCCGCATTCTAAAATTGGAAGAAGGAAAAACGACTGCAAACCCGAGAATGTCTAGTAAATACAATATGAAACAGATTAAAACTAATTAAGCATTTTATTTATGGCCTGTTTATAAATAAATATATTTAAAATAAAATTGGGGAAAAGTTTGATCTATGCTTGAGGAAATGTCACTAAATTGGCAGGAGCACTTCATTACTGCTATTGCCGAATGGTTGCTGATTAAAGCTCAACATGCAGTTAGCTATTAATTATCATTCATATCTCCCTTGCTAAACGAGACTCTCTTGGAAAGAGTTAAAGCACTGTAAACGCGTTCGATGAGAATGCGCCAAGGTTGACGCAAAAGCACTGACGGTAACGATCAGCTAGAATGTGAACACGTCACCAGAAACTGCTGAACGTACTCATTCATTGCAAATGAGATTAAACCTGGCTGGTGGCATAGAGTTAGTGAAGACATGCAATGCTGTTGCGAGACGATTGACAATGCACTATAAACTCCAATAGTGTGTCACACTGTGTGTAACTATCCAGCTGATGAGTCGATTTGAACTCGATCACAGCTGGTGCTCCGATATGATGCCGAAACAGTTCATAATTGCTATGCAAGTAGCTAGCAAAGCATAGTTCACTATATCTCATAAGTAAAACGGATGTCCAGCTGGGACCAACGGATACAATTTCCGCTCGTGTTTTGGTCATAGCATGTAATAACGACAGTAGACAGAGATTAACTTTAAATAACATTAAATAATTAATGAACTAAGTATTTTATAATGTGGAAAAGGCAATTCATCCAGTAGAACGATTTCGTCCTGATTGGGAGCTCATCACCTACCGTCCAGAATTTTCCGCGGACTGGGCTCGAACCTAGGCACGTCTGCTCTCTGGTGCTCTTAACCACTGATCCACTCTGCCGCGACATTTATATAATTAAACGAAAATTGATTTCGCGGGCGATTACAAATCTTTGTGCTTAAAAAGTCAGTTGCTTATTTCAAGATTGAAACCTTGATTATAGTAACAGTTATCACCGCCGGCTCAAACAAAGTTCGTTTAATTATATAAATGTTCATTTCAATATCACTTCTCTATGTAACGTGGTATCTGTTAAATGAAGACAGATTGGGAATGGTTACTTGGAACTTTGTGTATAAATGGATGCCATATGAGCTCCACCTAAAATAAAAATAGACTAACCAAGTTACATTAGTTAGTATATAACTGAAAAGTATGTGTAACTTGCGGCAGGGTAACTCAGGAGTTAGAGCACCCTATTTCAAAGCAGACGGGCCCAGGTTCGAGTCCTGTCCGCGGCAAATTCTCGCCAGTACGTGATTATCCCAATAATGACGATGAATTACCTTTTACACACTATACAATGCTTAGCTTATATTGATAAATTTGTATACATAATGGGACGGGTGTATATATCAAGATTGCAACCTTGTTATCACCGCCTGCGCAACCAATAGCCGTTAAATTATATAGCTGATTAGTTTTTTTAATTCCTTCTACGTTAAATGGTTGAATTCTATAATATCTTCATTAAAATTATGAGAAAAAAATATCCTATAATATTTATGAAAACCGCTAACCAAAAAAGTTAGTCATATTGCATCTGATGAATTCGAGGATTAACGTTAAAATTAATCAAATAAAAAAACTATGCAAATTAGATGGCCAAATAACATATATCAACTGTCTAAGGAATTGGAAATGCCGAAATTTTCTGAATGTTTACACAGACAGATAAATTAGGGAAGGTATTTTTAATGTGATGGAATGTTGATCTAAATGTGCTTAAAAAGTAGCAAAAGTTGTTCTTCGTCCACATTCATTGTAGCTTATAAGCTAACTGGCGATATAGAGTTTTTTTAAAACCAGAGTGGCATTCTATTGAAAAAAATATAAAAACATGAAAATATTTCATATTTAGATTGAAGTCGGATTACGAAAGGCTGAAAATAAAAAAATATTAAACTTCTTTACAGATATGCCTTTAAATTTAACAAGCATTGATTGCACGAGTGGCGGTAAAAATTCTTTAAATCATGTTAGTGAGCTTGGTATAAGCACCGATTCCATTGTAACTAACCAACTACACAACATAGAAAAACTACCGTCAGTCATACGTACTGACACGTTTCGACCTTCCATGATCATCATAAGTATACGACGGCAAATTGACTAGGGAGGATCAAACAGCAATTCATATGTACGTTATGTAAAGTCATATATGCGATTCTCACCTTTAGTAGCCTTGCAAACATTGCACTTGATTGAAAATGTCTTTAAATAACTACATTATAATCAAGCGTAATTTCCTTATTGAACAAAATTAACATTTTACAGATTAAATGACGATGAAGTTGATATGAAAAGTCGGCGTAATTTATTATTAAACATCTAGTCAAAAAAATAAATATTAAATTATTGAAATACTGTAACATTCTAGTAATAGTCTACGAAAAATTACACGATGTTGCCAAAAATCTAAAATTTACGGAAGCACACCTTGAATGACGACGATTCAGATGTAAGAAAGAAAATCGCTGATATTTTCTATATATGAATTTGATAATCAGTGGAACACAATAAAAATAGAACTACCTTTTTGGTCGTCGATTATAAAGCGACTTATCTAAGATAATGCTATTCATTATAAGATATATAGTCACGCAAATGTTCGGTCGTGAGACCTCATGTGGTTTCGTACTTAGGTGTGTCAAGAATGAACAAATGCAGAGCACGTGTGGCCTTGCCTAGTGTGATGTGCCAGCCCTGGCTGTGTAAGTGTAAGAGAGTGTTTGGCTAAACGCCGAAAACCAAGTTAATAATACTGAGTATCTTGCAAGACGCATCACTTTGTATGGGCTTTGCTTAGAAAACACAACAAATAAGGTGTAATTTAAATTTTGGACTAATTACACTAAATTTCAGTAAAGTACGTTAACAAATTTGCGAGTCCGGTACAATGCTTTCTTGATTTTAAATAAAATCGGTAATTCGAACGACAGATTTTTAACTGAGCGATTTCTGTACAAAGCTGCATCGGAAGTCGCTTTTGGTTGACCATTTACACTAATAATTAAGATATCCGTTTTATCATTCCTAATTATTACTTTTCTAGCTTTATTCGTAAACAACTTTTACGATTTCCGCCTTCATTACCCATTGTTTCCTTTAAAGACCCTATTTCATTCATTCAACTATTGAATAATGCTTATCGACGGTAAACTAGGAAATCATTTTACTTACCCATATTTTATTGTCTAGCCGAATTTTGTAATTAGCTTCTACGTAATATAATAAATATTACGCTAGCTGTTGCGGTTAATTTCCACCTAACCATAGGTAACTTCATTTAATACTCCAACAAAAACAAAAAAAATGCCAGTTGGTTAGGTAGCAATGCACCATAAGTCTAAAATTAAAACCTGACAAGACCATGACTCAATTAAATTGGGAATGGCATGATTCAAAAGCATGCCTTTGACTGCATTCATTTTAGCTTGAGCAGAAGTATTTACATAAATGCAACACTCGTCCTTACATCAAAAAACTTAATCCAGTTTTTCTTTGAACGATGTATATATAAGACTATTTCTGGCTAAAGTGGAGTGCAAAATGAGAGAAAATGCCGCTTTTTCTTCCTTACTGGTGCTTTTCGTTTAATGCGTTTTGAATATGAATGCAACAAAAGTAGAAATATTCCAATTAAATTGCAGATACAATCAATTAACTACGGATCTAAATAGTAAAATTATCTTACTTGATGAATACCGTTTCGCTTTTAAGACGAGTTTTATGTTGGAATATTCATTTATCTTCTCAACGTCCACAATACTGCAATCAGAGAGACTCTCTGACCTTTTTGCATAGAAGAGTTTGCTGTGTGCAATTTTTTTAGGGTTAAGCTAAAATCCTTTATAATGATAGGAATAAATAAGTGCGATATTTATTATTTAATCGTGGTGGTTAATATTTAAAATTGAAACAGCCTACTAATAAGAATTCGAATTAGCATACATTTATTGGTGATAGTAAGTTATTAAATAGATACTATCAGCTGCAAATCTAATGCCGGATTGTTAATTGAAGATTGGTAAAATGTGACAATATATATACATATATATTCAAAAGGTTCATCAACATGAAAATTTAATAGATTGGCCACAAATCACAAAATACAATAACAATTTACTAGCATCCAGGCAAGTCCAAACAACTCCTCGACCAGACTTAACAAATATTCGATCGGATTAGCAACAAACTGAAGAAGAATAAATATCTGCACATACGATATCACAACCATTGTTTACAGCGACAGAATTCTAAAAACAATAGTATCATTCAACATTGCAATCCGCACACCTTGTGCTGCTACCCAAACGACATAACGAAATTGAGGACCAAAGCGAAATGAGAAACGACACTCACGAGAAAACCATTCATACACGTAAAAGCCAACAATGAAAACAATTGGTTAACTCGGAATCCATCAATACAAGAATGAACAGATCTCAAACATCACTATGTAATACAACGAGAAATATCACGACACACAAACAGACACAAACAGACACACAAACATATACATTTAATAATCAGACCAAACAATAAAAAGAAGTTAAACAAAGTCAGACTATTTTCCACTAACGTAATCAAATGAAAACCCAGGATTTCTATAAACAAAAGATTGTAAAATGACGTTAAGCTATCTCTAACTAAATGAACATTATCCATTTTTTTTATTAATGTGATTTTCTTCCTAATAAGAAATATACTGTGTAATATTCGATGGCAATGGACATAATAAAGATATATATATATATATATATATATACATATATATATATATATATATTCGTCAACTTTAAATAGAGGAAAATACAGTGCAATTTCGCAAAAGACTCATTATAGTGTACGTACCTACCTTGTAGAATACTGATGCTTCTTTTTAAACTGATATTTTCTATCTTGATTTCGGAGTGACAATGGCACTATTCAATCAAACATATAAAAGTTATATCTTCTTGTTTTCAGAGATAACATATGCATTTATGCTTTTGACAAATGGATGAGATATACGCACGATTATTTTTATCCAGTAATATGGTCATCATTTACAAAAAATGTTTGGTGCAGGTAGTTATTTATACTACGAACATGTTCAAAGGTTCCAGATTCTTGTATTTTCTCGTCTCTTATTATCTTGCAAAACATTGATGTTAAACGCTTAGAACTCTGTTGTTGTCCAGATTTTAAAAGAGAAGTTAGCAGACAGTCAACACAATGAAAAATTCAAAATTGCAGAAACCTCGATAAAAATAAAAACAAAGGTAAACTGAATAAGTTCGCACAGGGTTGTGCAAACTGTCGCGTTAACAAATAATATTTTAATATAAAATTTACGATGTCCCCTTACTTTGACAAAGATCAACTCAATCGTGAAAATATTTCTGTTGGCAGATCATCATGAACGTCTTTTTAAGGAATATAAATTTTAGATAAACGTTCTGTCGCACCTCATCATCATCATCATCATCATCATGTCCAGCCATACAAAAGTCAAAAGTGACTAATGCTTCAATTGGCATATAACCATAAGGGAGTGAAAAAGTATAAATGTAAGCAGAAATAATATTTTGGACAAATTATTAATGAGATTAACGAGAGAGAGAGAGAGAGAGAGAGTAAATTTATCAGGATAACTCACAGAAATGAGGCAAACTAAACCTCTTCACAACACCATTATGGCCATGTTAGCATTCGGGCAAGGAAAAATCAGCAATACTGCTTCCTTGCGAATTTCAATGTATCACGTCATAAAGAAACTAATCCTCGCAGCTAACTTTGCCCTACTAAGAAAAGAAATTTACGAAGATGATTCTACTAGACATCTGCAACGAGGTCGCCACTGAGCTCGATTCGATGCCATATCGCTAAGGGTTTCCAACCAAGAACTACGATGCGCACGAGGATCCCATCCTGACAGACGAGTGGGTCCTATACCACACAATTTGGATGTGACTTCAACGGTTTTTGCAATGTCAAAATCTGCCCACATTGTTTCTGACGCCAATCTGGTGCTGGATGAGATTTCAAGATTCGTATTCTCACCTCGTCGAACTTATTGGCAAAGTAATTGATAGAGTTGCCAGATATGTAAGCCTGTCAACTATATATAAATCTTCATTCAGCAGTGGCAGCGTTGGATTGAGTGGTGGATGATACTTTAAGAGTATCTTACATTTAGAGGGTGCGAATTTCATACCGAAAGACGGAACAACGTCTGCTAATCTATTCAAGGTGGCCTGGGCAGCATATCGATCGTCGAATAATAGTACGATATCGTCTGCATAGTCAAGATCGGTTAGTTAACCGCCTGTGAGAACTTCAACACCTGCATCCTGAATGCGTGGAACAGTGTTGTTCATAATAGCATCGATTACAAATTAAAAAAAGAGGGGAAATTGATAACCTTGACGACCACCACTGCTGGTTGTAAAGCTATGCGTTAATTAGTTGTAGACCTTAACGCGGCCAGAAGTATTTGTGTAGAGAGCTCGTATATTATTAACAAATTTTGTGGGCACACGGCTTTTCGATAAAATATGGAATAAAACATTGCGATCCACCGAATCAAATGCACCCTAGAAGTCTAGAAAGACGGCTATTGTGGGACGGTGATATAAATGTCTCTGTTCATGAACTTGCCTTAACGTAAAAATATTAACTATACAACCTCGTCCTGCGCGGAAACCGGCCTGTTCTTCTCTTGTGTGTAATTCACGTGAAGCGCTAAGACGATGTAGGATAATCAAAGCAAATAACCTAGATACGACTGGAGTCAAGCTTATACCACGATGGTTATCGCACGAATTACGATTGTCTTTTTTGAATTTGGGAATGATGGTGCGGTTTCTTCATTCCATATAATTTGGCAAAGTTTGGTCAACGCTCCTGAAATTATATCGCCATCATCCTTAAACAATCCTGGAAGCAAATCATCGGGGTCTGCGGCTTTGCGGCGTTTTGAGATAGGATTGCATTGCGTACTTCTTTCGCGGATGGTTCTTCAAAACTAAAATTTCACACTGTTGATGCAGACATGCTTTCGGGAATCGGAACTGACGCGGGTGCCCAAGAAAATTGATCTTTGAAGTGTTCAGCTCACCTATTAAGACGACTTATTTTATCGGTTATTAAATGGTTGCTACTATCATTTATAGTTTCACTAACCTTTGATTTTCTCGGATCTGTTGCGCGAATAAGTTGGAACAAACAGCGACCATTACCTGACGCGAACGCGTTTTCCACTTCTTCAGTCTTTCTGGTCCAAAAGGTTTCTAGATCGACTTTTAGACTACGCTTAAGTTAGCGTCTTATATTGCGACGAGTATTACTATGAATCGAGCCTGGTAGAATTTGGCATTTTGTTTCTAGTATCTGCATAGATTTTACAGAGAGCCAATGTTTATTTCTACGTGGACATGCAAGGCCACATATAGTAGTACTTGCATTGTGCATAGTAGAACTTATCTTGGACCAAAGTAAATTCGGATTTTCGCCATCCAGATCAATTAGATTACACTTAAGAATATTTTCATAATTTTGTCAGAAGGATGGTTGTTCGAGTTTGCCTTCATCAATTTGGGGTTTATGTTTACTTATTTTCCCGGAAAATTTTAATGCAATTCTACAACGGATGAGTGCACGGTTCAAGTCGATATAATTACTCCAAAAAGAACGACAATCCTGGATGGAACCACGCCATCTATAACTAATTGCTACATGATCTATTTGAGTCTACCGTTGTCCGGGTGCTGGAGGACGCCATGTAGCGCAACGTCTAACACTACGTCTAAAGTTTGTACTACTTAAATATAATCTATGTTCCGCGCAGCTATCCAAAAGTCGTTCACCATTGTTTTTGGGCGTTGAGCTTAAAGTGTATCTTCCACCTAAATAAAACTCTACATTACTTAAGCGCCCAACTTCAGCATTCATGTCACCCATAACCAGGACTATGTCACCTACGATTATTGAAACAATATTTATTTTAAATGCAACACAAATTTTCTTGTATATGGTACAGAATTCCTAAGTTTACGTACACTTGCATGAAATGCCAATTTAACATTAATAATAATTTACGTAAGAAGAACTATGTAACAAGCACGACTTCAAAAATTGCCCTTAGTTTATTCTATTTATAAAGTGAAGGAAAATCGTCTCAGAACACATGAACTAAGTCACTTTACCAGCAATAATTTAAATTTGAAGGTCTTTACCCTCCATATCTGACTAAGACCATTGCTGGTCACTTCAGACTTCGATCACCTTTTGCACTAAATTTATTTTTACTTCATTATCTATTTAGAAGAAAAACATTTTCAATGAGGATATGTTAAGAAATGCTAAAAACATGCCGTGAGAACGAAAAAGAAATAATTTCCCCACATTTGACATATAAAACTGGGAAAAAGTACAAAAGTCACATTGAAATTACTTATGTATCATAGCGAAATATATCTCACTTATGTAAACGGTGTAATATACATTTTTAATAGAATAACATATATTTGTTCATAGAGCCACCAGGTATCTACGTTTGACGGGTTTTAGCTAGATAATATTTAAAACAAATCATAAATAGAACAATTGCATAAAGGAGTTATAAACCAGTGTAACATTGATAAATATAAACAAGTAAAATTTTATAATTAAACGATAACTGGTTGCACAGGAGGTGATAAAAATTGCTATAATCAATATCGGGATCTTGATGTAAACACCTGAACCATTAATAACTTACATATGTCAGCATAAACTAAGAAGTGTATAGTTTATTAAAGGCTATTCATGGCATGAACATAAAGTATAATCTCATGCGCATTCGTTTCGTGCTTACTGGCGACTCATCAGTAGGAGCCGGTATTACGCCCTTTAACCACTATATATTTGGTAGAAGAATGTGGGATAATAGGACGGTACAATCTTCTAGACGAATGTGTGAGTCGCATTGTCGTAGACTTCATATGATGTTAGCTTCACTACTATAGGTTTACACATTGGTCTAGGAGATTGTACCGTCCTATTATCTCACATTCTTTACCAAAATATATAGTGGTTAAAGGGCGTAATACCGGCTCCTACTGATGAGTCGCCAGTAAGCACGAAACGAATGTGCATGAGATTATACTTTCGGTTCATGCTGCCTTTGGTTTATCCTTCTGGTCACAACTGAACTAATTTTCTACTAGTTTCGCAACACTTATTACATACTTTCATATATATTATTTCTCCGCAACAAACAGTATTTGACTGGATTATTTGCCTTTTCTACACTCTACAATTCTTAGTTTACACTGAAAAGTGTATGTATTTAATGGAACTGGTGCTTCTATCAAGATCGAGACCTTGATTTAATTCTTATCATTGTTTTGCTATTAATTTATCAGGGCCCGCGCAACCAAAGTTTATTTAATAATATGTTTCTATTTTGAATCTCCGCGATCTGTGTTCGTCGGTTGTCGCTTTGCACTATCAGTTTCCTAATGATCCGATTGATCCCCATTTCCAAATACGCATTGAGTTTGCCTTCTTTTTGCTGCGTGCTGATTTGTCTTGTTACTCCGAAGGATTCAACATCGTTTATACTAACCACTGGAAATGAGGTTCGATCTAATCTTCGTTGACTGGCGACATTTCGATTTCTATTTTCCGAAATCATCATTAAACCTCTAATCATACATACACAGTTCAATACTCACAGAAATAAATTTTCTTATATATGTTATTGTGAGCAGTGTACTGTGTGTGTGATTGGAAGCCTGATGATGAAATGGGAAATGCCATATCCAAACGTTGCCAGTCAACGAAGATTGACGATCGCAACCTCACTTCCAGTGGTTATGTTATGAACGATGTTGAAGCTTTCGAAAGAAAGGGACAAATCTGTAACTAGCCAAAAATAAGACAAACTCAATGCGTACTTGGAAATGGGGATCAAAGCAAAAACCCGCGAACGCAGAACGCGGAGATTCAACATTTGAAGCTCGCACTGCGCAACCATTCAAGAAATTTGTTTTCTACTTTTTTGGTCTTTTGATTCTATATCAAGTTATGTTCATTTGTAAATCTATATACATATATAGCAAGCCACAATTACAATGTCCTTGATCGTACCGTCGCAGTGTTAAAATCCCTCATCGTACCGTCCGCGATTTCCCAAACACTCATTTCACCGCCAGCACAACATCACACATTTTTCGGCATCCAGAAAACCTGCAAGTCATCCGTCGTCAGTTCGGCGTAGTTCAGTAGTCACCCCAGAGACATGCCGTATGAACAATCGCAAATTGGTATATGCCACCAGAAATTGCATCTATACTTGATTTGTTGGCACTCTTTGTGAATTTTCTCGATATCGGAGTCACAAATAAAAATCTATAGAGGAAGTAAGGCAGACGCATACTAAGTCCCCGACTTGACAAATCGCGTCGTTAATGGTTGTTAGCGATCTATTCTCGTAGGCCACGTTTGCAGGTTCTCTTGGTGCTGATCAGCGTATAATGTGGTGCTGACGGCGTGATGAGTGACCGGAATAATGCGGACGGTACGATGAGGGACTATGTAAATGCGCCTGGTTGTATATATAGTTATATTATTTATTTCTTAGAAATAATAAGTATATGAAACTATGAATTTGGTATTGTGCACTGGGTGTAAAACCTCCAGTGTTGCTACACTTTATGTAAAATAATTTAAAGCAATAAACTGTTTCTTGCAGAAACATAATATATGTGCAATTGTGTAGTAGGCGTTGCACCACTATTTTTTACTAGGTGGGCTGCACCTAAAACACAACTTCATTATGACAAAGCATATGTCGATGATTCACCATCGCATAACAATGCAAGTCATAGTTGGGTGAGGGCTTTAAATGAACACTTCTTTGCAAACATTCATAGGAGGAAATTTATAAGTTATATATAGTATATATATATATATATATATATATATATATATATATATTACTTATAAATAGGAAAACAACAAATAACAAAGTGGATAAAGGCCATTTATTTTGTGAATACTAATCATCTCTTATACAATCATACATATTTATACATTTTGGGTTTTCAATTGATTATGCTAGTGGTAACAAATCTGACTCGTTTTTACTTCTGTTTCTTGTTTTGGCTAGTTGGTGAGTGTGTATGCGTTTGTGTTTGTGTGTATGCGTGTTTGCATGTAAAGGTCATTCTCGCAGTATTGCAAAGTGATGTCTGAGATCTGGTCATTATTGTTTTGATGGCTTGAGAATTAACCATTTGTGCGCATTGTTCACTGTTACATATACAAGTGCTATTTTTCCCAGTATAGTTGATCGTTTCACCTTGTTGCGCAAATTTGTCGTTTCCACATGGTAACAGCGCCAGTGTGGATTGCAGTGTTAAACGCTCACATTGTTTGGAGACTTCTGTCATCGTATGCGCCTCTGTTATTTCCACTTCAGTTTGTTGCCAATCCGATTGTATGTTTGTTGATTCTAGTCGAGGGCCTGTTTGTTCTTGCCTGGATACTAGTAGATTGTTGTTGAATTTTGTTATTCTTGGCCAGTCGATAAGAATATCATGTTGATGAAACTTTTGAATATTAAGGTCAGGTGCTTGTTGTTTTATGTAATCAATAGTATACACGAAATAAATGGCCTTTATCCTTTGTTATTAATGTGTTCTTCATTCCTAATTATAAATATACTGTGTTAAATTAAAAAGGCATGGACATCATAAATATATATATATATATATATATATATATATATATATATATATATATGTGTGTGTGTGTGTGTATGTATGTATTAATGTGCATTTCCACACACAAAAGTGATATCAATATTAAAATTGCGTCATATAGCAAAAGCCTCAGTTTTGCGTGTAATAAACATAACAAGCAGAAAAGTGAAAAAATCTGTTGAAATTATCGGATTGCCAAGAAAATCTCAGTTTCAGATAGCTGCACGAACACCATTTATTTTGCTTTTTTTTCAAATCGAAATATATGCCACTGATTTCAAGAGGTGTTATGACTATCTTCGTTTTTATTAGGGTTGACTTCAGACAGCAAGCTTAACTAAAATGATTTTTAAGTGAACGCAAATATCGCAATAGATTTATACACAAAACACTCATCAACCACTAGATTTAATGTTATATGAAATTAAAGACAAGAGAAAGTGACATTAGATTGTTAAATTGGCAGAAACATGCTAATGCCGACATTTCGTCCACATTATTCACATCGAAACTTGGCGGACTTTAAAACGTTGGCGCAAAATTTTCAATCAATATTTATATGACTAACTGATACGTAAATATCTACATCTCACATTCTCTCACCCTCTCTCTGTTTTGCTCAGTCTCGCCCTATCTCTCACTCCTTTCCTTCGCGTATTAGTTGATACGCATAAAAATCGTTAATTGTTAACGATTTACATAGAGTGAATTTGCATGCAACCTAATTTTAACTATGAGAAATAATTATTTCAGAGCTATTGAAAAGTGTCTTATAATCAGGCACATCTGAAGTTTTCTACTACGATTCAGTGTCCTTTTCGTTAGAATATCAACCACTCGATCGGCCTATTCTAAATACAATATTTAAAGCTAGGTTTTGGTATTCAACAGGCACATTTTTATACATTTGAAATGTGCACTTCCCTGCTGAATTGTCATGATGCTCGCATTTAGTTGCCTAGAATGTGACTTCATACAGTGACCAAGTTTTTAGGAAAACTGAATTCGAACAACTTCCCCTAGTAATGCAACTATTAATACTGTAATAAAAAACTATTTTTTAGGAATTAATCATGTATAATTCTTTACATTTTTGGACAACTTACCCATCTCATGTGCATATTCGTTTCGTGCTTACTGGCGACTCATTAGTAGGAGTCAGTATTGTGTTCCATACCCACTATGGAAAAATATCTGCTCTTATTGATGTCACCGGTAAGCACGATACGCATGTGTACATGAGATTATATCTTCAGTTTATGTCGACTTTAGTTTACCCTTCTGGCCATACTTGACCTAATTTGTTACCAGGTGCACAATACCTAATCAAATATTGCATATATACTAGTTCTTCGCCACAATAAATATCTTTTATATATTTAATTGACTAATGTAATGGTTACCGCGTAATCTGATAACTAATATCGACCAAGGCCAGAGTCAATGGATTTCCTAGAGTAACAGGTGTTCAGAAAAAGTTGTAATTCTCAATTTCTGTGAAATTTAGCGTACATTGAAATCCAATGCGTTGGTACCATGTACTGACTCCGCAACCATAGTGTTAGTACTATAAATTTTGAATCGGGTACTGAAAAAATCGCCCTAGTGTTGGTACAATTTACAGACTCGGTATATATATTATTTATAGTGAGCTGGCTTTGAAATCGCATTAACGAAGACTATACGAAGTTAGCTTCATTACTGCTGGTTTACACATTCGTATATGAGCTTGTAGCGTCTTATTTTCCCACAATTCCCACCAAAATATATAGTGGGTAAAGGGCGTAATGTCTACTTCTTCTGATGACTATCCAGTAAGTACGAAACGAATGTGTACGAGATTATTTTAACTAATTTGTTACTGGTTGTGCAACACCTAATACACAATTGCATATATATTAATTCTACACAACAAACAGTATCTAACTTAATTATCTAAATGTACGAGCTGAAAAAATCAGGCGTATAATTATGATACTTTAGCGACGTAAGCTAAATTTGGAATTATTAAAATTCATTCGATATTATCAATGATATATGAGTGTACCATTTTAGTTATTTTTGTTAATAATGAGAAAGTAAAGAAACAAGTTTTGGTTTGTATTCAAAAAGAACTCATCTCAGCCAGCAGTTTGTTCACGAAGATTTAGAAATCAATATGCCAAAAGATCTCGTCGGATTTATGGTTTTCAGCAAATAACATTATTGATTGCATCAATCATACTTAAATCGTGCATATAGCAAATCCGCAAACTGGAATCGATTAATTGTAAAGGCTAACAATATCTATAATTAATTTCATGCATTCACTATATTACGTTTCAAATGTTCAGTGTATCAAGAGACCGTGATACAAGTCACATTCTAACAGTTCAGTCGTTTATTTTCTAAGTTGATCAATTCTTCATCTAAAGGCTAAACACGAACAGGTTCTTCTGGTTGTATGTATTGTTATTAAATAAGAGTAGGCAAAACGGCGACGAATTTCTGTGAAGTAATTGTTGTTTAATTCTTCAGTAGATATGTGCATAGTTTTTTTTAATTTGATGTTGTGCACCTAGTAACAAATTGGTGCACATATCACCAAAAAAGATAAACCATAGTCAACGTGTTTAGAATAGTTTCGTGTTTAATGGCGACTCATCAGTAGGAGTCCTATACACTATGTCACTGCCTCAAGCGAAAAATGTATTCTGTGACATCTAACGCCATAAATACTGTGCGAGGTTTAATAGGGTACATTTATAAAAAATCTGCCGTTTTTAGAAAATTTAATGTTGCAGAGAAGTTTCAGAAAGGACAACGGGTTTACCATTGCTTTTTCCGATGTTTTTATGCTTTAAATCCTGCACATATTTAAATCAGTCCAAGTTTAACTTGTAACACTATTTTCAGATTTGACTAGTCTATATGTTCGCAAGATTACTTTGAATAAGATATTTAATTGTGCAGCGCTGTCATCATATGTTTTTCTACCGCATTTGATATAGCGGACCTATAATCGCTAAAATCTGTGATTAAAACAATTTCAATTGACAGTACGTGTGGTAGCTTTCAGAGTGACGGGACTAATGAGATCCTGCCAATCAGTAAGAGAGACACGCTGTGCATCTTGAAGTAAAAATGATTAAAGACTTGAATGACATACATTCGACATTCAGAGACCCACAATAATTAAGTGCGGTAGGAAAATATAATCTGGATTTTGTTTAATTCGTCAATTGTTGTTTGCATGATCTCCGCATATTAATGTTTGGTTTATCGATGAAGTCAGTACATGTTTACTTCATATTTTTCTTTTAAACGGTATCCTAATTCGCACAAATATTTTTGTATTCTATGGATATTGATATTAGTTATCGGATGACGGTGGCTTTAAATGGCTTATTTTTAATCAGCTCATAGATTCAAAATGCTGATTATTCATTAATTTATCCTGACTTACTTTATGACAACTCATTAAAAATATAGACAACTAAGTTCCTTATTTTTTTCAATACCATATTCCAAGTTAATATTAGCAAGTAATTAATGCAAATCTCCTCAATTACCAATTACATTTCTATTCAAAGAAATTATTTGTTATCAATATCGTCATCATCATCATCATTATCACCACCACCACCAGCAGCAGCAGCATCATATTCATCATCATTATCATCTTCATCATCATCATCATCATCTTCATATCATCAACTTCAACATCATCCCAAACCTCACCAGTATTATTATTATTAGCAACTTTCCATATATAATACACACAATAATAATAATAAAAATAATAATAATAATAATTATTATTATTATTATTATTATTATTACTATTATTATTACTACTCTCATTCCTCTTCGTCTTATTCTTCTTCGTCTTGTTCTTCTTCGTCTTCTTCGTCAAATTCTACTTCAACGTCTTCTTCTTTTTCTTCCTTTTTCTTCTTCATCTTCTTCTTCTTCTACTTCTAATTCTTATCTGAATTAATTTTTCCTTCTTCTTCTATATCCTCATTCGCTTTTTCGCCTTCCTCCTCTGCCTGCATTTCTTCTTCTTCTTTTCCTTCTACTTTTCGTTTTCTTATAATTTTTGTTTTTATTCTAATTTCTCCTCTTCGTTACCGTTATCTTCTTTTTCTGTACCTTTTCTTCATCTACCATTTTCTGTTCTTGTTCTACTTTTTTTATTTTGTACAACTATCATTTCCTCTTATCCTCCTTCCGTGACTTCTTCTTTTTCTTAAATTAATTCCTCTTCTTCTCCTTTTGCTTATTTTATCCACCTTTCTGTTTTTCTAGTATTATTTCTGCTTCTTCTCCTCCCACTTCTAGTTATAATATTTCTTATTATTCTGTTTTTCATACTCCTTTTTCTTATTCTTCTTCCTCTTACAGTAGTAACAGTAATATTTGTAGTAGTAATAATATAAATATTAGTTGTATTATTTTTAACATTAATAATAAAAATAGTAGTAGTAATAGTAGTGGTAGTATTATTAGTACAGTATTTTTTTCGTAATCATAGTAGTACTAATAAAGGTTTTTGTGGTAGTAGTAGTATTAGTTGAAGCTAAGGTGAAGTTTGATTGTATGGGTGGTATAAGATAAGAAAAGAGATATATTGGATACGATTATAATGATAATGGTACTTATTACATCTGATGAGGGTGATATTTGGTAATGTAATAATAGTTATTCTAATTATATAGTTTTCATAATATTATCTTTTTTACTTATAATATTTTTATCAACGTATAATTTCTGTATGAAATTCATATTAAAATTGGTTTCACAATTTAAGTAATAAATAATTAATACTATATCTATAATTTTCGTTCTTTGATATACGAATAGAATATTGGAACTTACTTATGTACTTCTTAATATTTTTTTGGATTCTACGAAAGTCTCATTTGTTAGGTTTGTTTATTAGTATTGTGTTCGTAACAAAAACTAAAATAAATCTTTGATTCTTCTATTAAACACGTTATATATTAAGCATGTCATATTTGAAAGATGATTGAAGATATATTTTAACTTAAAATGCAGTAGTGCAGATAATTTGTATTAGTGGATTATCGTTTTGTTGGTGTGTAATTCCCAGGCTAAATATTGCTGTGTCATTCATACGTTTAAGCACCATTGATTTTAAGGTCCAGTCAAACAAAGATGTCAGTTAATAGTA
This sequence comes from Eudiplozoon nipponicum, assembly GCA_029291075.1. NCBI lineage: Eukaryota > Metazoa > Platyhelminthes > Monogenea > Mazocraeidea > Diplozoidae > Eudiplozoon > Eudiplozoon nipponicum. The sequence continues at coordinate 5,666 of JAQBSW010005015.1, read as the reverse complement.
CAGAAGAATAAAGATATATATATATACTTCCGTTATAATTGGTTAACTTAACGGTTTACTTGGCCATACCAACATGAACGCACCAATGAAAAGTGAACACGCATTGGAAAGCGTTCAATATTCTATTGGATTTTCGGTATCTAGTCAAATAGCATGTGCATACTTGACTCTGTTGCTTAGATATATGTGTGGTATTTTGCATTTCTGTGTCTATGGGAATCCTAGATTCTGGCATTTTTGGGCATTATACTAAGCTATATATTCCAATTTATATATATTAAGTTCTATGCTGGAACGTCTTAATCATCCATAAGGAAATCATATATCAATAGTAGATAAAAAAGTTTTCGTATAAATAAAGCATAAATAAAGCAAAATGAGGCCTGTTGTTAACATTTGGAAACCAATGAACTATGTAACCTTTTTCCTTCCAAAGTGGGGCACTTTACGACTGAATGAACGCCTGAGTCTATGGAAAATTGTACTCACCTGGCAAAACTCCATTTGGTCTCGATCATGGCGGGATGTTGTGGTATTCCTTATCTTATACATAATTGTCACCCTGATGTATCGAAATGTGTTGCCGCTACATCCAAAAGCACAAGCCATGTTTGAAGGTTTCGTAAGGTACATCGAAAAGATTGGCAACGTTATGCCAGTGACATTTCTACTTGGTTTCTTTGTGTCAACAGTACTCACTCGATGGTGGAATTATGTTAGAACAGTAGTGTGGATGCCGTCATATGCATTTTTCGTGCAAAGCTATATAATTGCCCGTGACCCTGAACACGAACAGCTTCTTCTCCGAGTGAAGCGTACTGTGCTACGCTACATGAACTTGGCGTGGATTTTTGAGATGTCGAAAAACAGTCAGGCAATAAGGCATCGATTTCGGCGGCCAAAGAATCATCTCAATGATGGCAGTAGCTGTTGCCACGGGTTTTCAAGAAATTCGCCAAAACGTATTCGATTTCGCGCCGAAGAGCTGTTTGAGTGCATCAACAATGATCCTGTTGTAAAAGGCACATTTGGTCAACTCATTACAAAAGAGGAAATCGCCAAGATTGTAGCAAGAAGGACCAGAAAAGGTATAGTTGACATATTGTAAAACATTATAACCATTTCCACTAAAATACAAACAATTTTACAGTTTTATGAACAATTGTTCAACTTTAGTCATATTTAAAAGGAGACCAAAGTGATCTATTTGACAAATGTTCTACTTTTGAGTGAATAACTTTCATGAGTTGTATGCCATTATATTTGAGATTTGGTATTCGGTTTTCGCGGAATTTTTCACGTATGACAATTTCGAAGTGATAGTTTTACCTGCATAGATAAACATTAAATCAACTAGCATTTTCGAATAAATGAATTGCATGTAAACATGCGCTTATATAATGGTAATTATAATAGTTACTTTCACCATGTTAGTATGTTTCAGTTCTGGTCAGTTTAGTGTTCACATTCCGCAATTTGATGATGAGGCTAAAATCTTTTAAATGAATGTGTAAACCTGCAGTAGTGGACCTAACTTTATATAAAGTCTATGACAATGCGGCTTAAAAGCTAATTAATGCTTATAAAGTAAATATTATATGTAAAATGAGTCTTTAAAGGGTGCCAAAAGTTAGGGATATCTGGTTTGGAAAAGGTACACGGTACGAACACTATGGTAGCCGAGTCGGTACGTGGGACCCAACATGATGGATTTCAATGTATGCTAAAGTTCCCAAAAATTGAGAATTACAACTATTTCTGAACACCTCTTACTCCAGTAAATCCATACACTCTGGCCTTGATCGATATCAGTTATCATATTTCGCGGTAAGCATGACATCATTCAATTCAATATATAACAGTTATATATCTTTGTAGTAGAGAGTAGATATATAGATATATATATATATATATATATATATATATATATATATATATATATAGAATTGTGTATTGTGCTCCACACCTATAGTGAATTTGCTTTGAGGTCGCATTGTCGAAGACTTTATATGAAGTTAGCTTCACTACTGAAGTTTTACTCATACGTATAGGAGATTGTAACGTCTTGTTTTCCCACATTGCTCACCAAATATATAGGGGGTTAAGGGTGGAACTCCGGTTCCTACTGATGAGTCGCCAGTGAGCACAAAACGAACGTGCACGAGATTATACTTTCCGTTCATGCAGTCTTTGGTTTATCCTTGTAGTCATGTTTGAACTAATTTGTTACTAGGTTCGCAACACCTAGTAAATAATTGTATATATATTAGTTCTCCGCTACAAACAGTATCGACCAGAGTATATATTCCAGTATTTTCGTTCGTTTATCCTTCTGGTCATATTTGAACTTATTTGTGACTAGGTGCGCAACAGCTAATGCAGATTTGCTTATTTATTAGTTATACACCGCAAACAATACCTAAGTCGAAATAAATGACTGACACTGAATATGCAAATCTGAAAAATGGGCGCTATAATTAAGTGTTTGGTGTAGTTTACAATAATGCAGCCGATGAATACGCAATAAATAAAAATCCCATGCCTATTTAAAATGAAATTACATAGATTTGTGATTGGTATCAAAATTTCATACAGCTAATGTAGCAATAAAGTAAATTGTTATCTTGAATAAAAATTGATCTTGTAAAGATTGATTTTTAATTCTCGTCATTGTTGGAAAAGTCGAATTAATGGTATTATTATTATTATTTGTTTGTGAGAAAATGACATGGCGTACACACTTAAAAATGCAGTGATTATTCGAGCGATGATAATTATTTAAATCAACTTTACGTGCTTCAGATAAATACATGTCAATTTATTTATATATATATATATATATATATATATATATATATATATATATATATATATATATATATAAGCTTAGCATTGTATAGTGTAGCATAGTGGTAAATAGTTATTATTTAAATAATTATGACCGTAAGAAACTGAAACATTATAATAAAATTAGCTTTCTGTAAATGCAAATAAGATTTTTGTGACATTGGCTGAAAAGACAGCATATTGAGATAATACAAATGCAATTGTTTATTGGGTGTTGTGCGTCTAGTAACAAATTAGCTTCAATAGAACCAGAAGGATAAGCCAAAGTCAAAATAAACCGATTCGGCAAACATAACGTTAGTACCATTTACCGACTTGGCAACCGTAGTTGCGGTACGCATTTTAGGTTCGTTCTATATTACATATAGTTAGTTGACTATGAAGTCGCATTGTCGAAAATTTTATATGAAATTAACTCTACTATTGCTTGAATACACATTCGCAAAGCAGAGTGTACCGTCTTATTGCCCTAAATTCCTTGTTGGTATATGGCTTAGTACCGGCTCAACTAATGAGCCAACAGTAAGTACGAAATGCATGTGTACATTAGAATACACCTATCGTTCATGCTGACGTTGGTTTATTCTTCTGATCATATTTGAACTAAACTGTGTCCAAGTGCGCAACATCTAATACACAATAACATACAGATATGCGTGGACTATTTATCCAGTTTAACATTAATCGTTCGTGTATATAAATTGACGAGTCTCGTAATTGTATGGGCATTTAGCTGTTAATTCATCCGATTAACTGCATAACTTTTCAAGTAGAGTGCGCCTTTCTCTTGTTATCCGTAGTTAGATCGAACATTTACTGGGTTCCGGGCGTCGAGCAAAATCTCTTAATTGATTAGGCAGAACTAACTAAACGCATACGTCAATACGAAAAACTTTTCTACACCTTTGGTCTTTGGTAACAAATGCTGGTCCAAAATAATTATTTATATGCTTGTGTTAGGAATTCCAGGTTTCCATACAATCTCAATATCATGATAATTTCAATTTTTTCCAACAGTTCTCAATTTTTTCGTAGCAGCAGCAGTCTGAAATATTACTGATTATTATTAAAAATTTTCCTAAGAAATAAAAATATCAAAGAATTTAAACAGGATTCACTTATTTTAATATGATTTTCTTTGTTAATTAAGTAGATATAATTCTGTTCTAGAAAGATAATTCTCTATGTTCATTTTGTAATCGAAGTTATTTATGCTTTTGAGGCAGGTTAAATGTTAAAAATTAGTGAAATTTATAATTTTTTCATGCACAATGAATATAATTCCAAAATATCGAGTTCAAAACAATGCAAATCCCTTAGTCATTTAGATAAATTAGTTAATTTGAAGAAACTTATCAAGAGATTATTCTCTTATACGTGATTTTATAATCAGAACGAGAATTCTTTTTTGGGTCGATGAAATTAAGTTTATTTTTTAATACATTTTTCTTTGCTCAAGCAAAATTTGTCGACTATATTTAACTTCGAAATAAATCAAATTAGATGCTAACAATGCTTGATATACCCTATGAAAGAAAGAAATATCTATATACGGTTTATTGCACATTGTCATAGTTCATCTCATTTGTTATTACGTGCGCAAAAACTAACACACAATTGAATGAAATATTAATTTTAATCAAGGTTGCGATCTTGGTGCGGCAGGGTGGCTCAGTGTTTAGAGCACCAGATTCCGAACAAGACGTGGCAAGTTTCGAGCCCTGTCCGCGGCAAATTCTGGACAGTACGTGATAAGTTTCCAATAAGGACGAAACCAGTCTACTGGACGAATTGCCTTTTCCACACTATACAATTCTTAGTTTATACTGGTTAATGTATGTACATAATTGATCGGGTGTTTATATCAAGTCAATTTTTTAACGCAATTGATAATAAATTGGAAAAGAAACACATTATACACAAAAAATAGGGAAAATGTGTATGCTGAAGCACTTACAAAGGTACAATAATTAAAAAATTCGCATTCAAATCTTCTACAAACTTCATTTATATGTTTAACTGAGGATTAAGGATGTAGCATTATAAAGCTTCCGACGTAGGTAACTCTCTTTTATTTTTTTAATTTTAAAAAATACATACATATTGCAATAACAAACAAGAAACAGAAAAATCATATGCTAAGGCACATAGAATGTCAAAACAATTCACAAACTTCCATTAAGATTTAATACGAACTTACTTTGTATATTTAGTTTGGCATAAATGATTTGACATACAACAGCTTCCACAGTACGCAAATCTCTTTCGTTTTTTTGGTTAGAAATATAAATTTTGCAATAAGAAACAGAAAACGGAATACGCAAATGCTGAGACATAGAAATTCCTGTTCGAATTTCCCTTGTATATTTAGCTAGGGTTAAGGATGTAACATAAAACAGCTTCCGCGATGCGAAACTCATTTTAGTTCTTTGGAGAAAAAAATATATATAATGTAACAACAAACGGGAAATTGAAAACCCATATGCAGTGACACGTACAAGCGCAAAACAAATAAATTGTTTATAATTAACAGTTTTAATATTTTCTTTTGTATATTTAACCGAGGTTTAAGGAAGTGGCATACACCAGCTTCTGTAGGACGTAACTCATTTTGTATTTTGGATTTTATGTATATATATATATATATTATTGCAACAACAAACAGGAAATGGAAAACTCATATGCCGTCACACATACAAGCACACAACAAATCACCAGTTTACAATTAACTATTATATTTACATGTGTAAATTCATTTAAGGATTAATTTTGTGGCAAACAACATCTTCCGTTGTACGTAACTCATTTTCGTATTTAGA